>JAQIWH010004133.1:0-17779 GCA_034695005.1 Cryptops parisi | reverse complement strand
TACTATATGTTCTAACACTATATGATGAGCCAAATGATGTTGCTAGTCACAAAAATATCGATTCTTTACAAAATTTCTGGTGTTGTTATAATAAGTTTAGTCGCTAACGTTATCATTATCAAGATGTATTATTAACTAACCCGATTAATGTTTCATTATTAAAACTTGAGTGGTAACTGAAAAAAAATCTAGAATACAAAACACAATTTGCGCAATTATAGGTATGGCAACTCGGGCAATTTTTTAACAACTGTGAGACGTTAACTTCTTTCCCAACCAATGAAAACCAGTTGGCAAAAAGCTGATGTCACAGTTGTCCGCGAATTGCTTCCCTCGTTCATGACTTGCCTCACCAAAAAAGTGCGTGTGTCAGAAGACCTTCATGAAAGAACAGTATCAATGACAATTTTTCTCGCTTCATCACCTTGCTTTCACAGTCTCAGCTTCCAATGAAAATAAGCAAACAACAACAAAAGATTCATCCCAACGGGTCATTTATTACACAATATATCAAAATCTTGTACTATTTTTTTCATTTCATTTTTCATTCCAACGATGGTAAATAAATTAACACACAGTACAAACGCAGGCTTAGATTCCGTCCACGTTCACAAAATTTTTCGACAATTTAGTGAAATTTGTAGTGACCACCGTAGTGACCTCCGAAACCGTAACCGTGACCAGCAGCGTAACCCAGACCGGCGAAAGCGGGGGCTCCGAAAGCGTAACCGTGAGCTACGGCGGGGGCAGCGAACGAGTAACCATGAGCCAGAGCGGGGGCGGCGTAGGCCACTGGGGCGTGGGCGATGGCGGGGGCGGCGTAGGCAGCGACAGCGGGGGCAGCGGCCACGAGGGGAGCACTTGGCTGGATGGCGTGGTCCTGGGCGTTCACGTACAGACCATTCTCGCTACCGGTGATCACTTGGCGGGCACCGAAACCGTCGGCGACGTAGTCGGTACGACGTTCGTAACCGTTGGGGTCGAGTTGGCTGAAAGAACCGGCGACGGCGACTCCACCGATGCCTTGTTCGTGAGCGTTTTTGTGGTCTCCGGTCAGAGCGTCGCTGACGGCGTAGCCGGTGGCGAAGTTACCCAAACCCTGAAATGAATGATGGGAAATGTAACATTCTGGTGTTATTGTATACTTATTTTTTAATTTAATTTTAATTTAAGTAATCTTACGATTGACCCAAAAATTGATTAGAAGGACAAAGTGGGGCGAAGTTGTGAAACTAGTGTGTCTATAATATAATGTGTCAAATCTCGTATACCTTGTAGATCAACTACAAGTATATTAATAAATAAATCAACTATATTAATCACTAATAGATCAACTACAATAATAATGGTAGCAGATAGAATTGGTTAGCTGCGAGATTTGCAAAATTGTTACACAGTTTTAAAATGTTTTCTTGTTAGGGTATTAACTACTAAATCGTTACTAGTTATATAGAGATGAGGTTTCCTGTAAGAGTTAGCTGACCTGCGAAGACGTGATGAAGTAATAATAAGCCAAGAAAAGTACCAGTGTTTCATGGTTTAGTTAGTTAGTTGTGTAGTTTTAATTTAAAGTTAATTTTAAAATAAATATATTGAAACAGCTGTTTGCAATTGAAAATAATGGTTATTAGAGGCAGTTACACGATTTATTTTGTTTGTTTGTTTTTGGCTTTTGAAAAAGCACTCGTCTTTTACTAGCAGCCAAATGAACACTGTACTTTTCATTTCAGAGCATTACACGTTATATAACGTAGATTACGCTCGATACAACTTTAATACTATAGACACTGTTAAAAATCTTAATTCTAAATTCAAACGAAACTCGTTTCGAATAGAAAACAAGGATTGAAAAAACAAACAAATCCTTATCCCACGAACTTGCGAAACGAAACTGCAATTTGACTTTAACCGTCATAAAGGTGGTGAATGAATTAGACTTGAAACGCAAAGGAAAAGCTAGAAACCGATTGTTTTGGGCCAATCCACTTAATACGAAAATTATCAAGAAATAAAACTGTCGTTTTGGTCAATTAACACCTACATCCTGAGCACGGTAAACTTCTCGGCCGTTGGTGCCATGAGCCAAAACGGCTGCGGGGGCAGCGTAGACAGCGGGGGCAGCATAAGCCACTGCGGGGGCAGCGACCACACCTGGGGCGGGAGCGGCATAAGCCACAGCCAAAACGGACAAAATTGCTACGATCTGCAAAAAAACAACAAAGTAAACATCAGTATTCCAAATATCGTACCAGTTGAAAGTTGTTGAAGTTAAAAAGTGTTTCGGAATGTCTCACCTGAATCATGTTGATTTCGAGTTTTTGCTACTGACGATCGACGTTGGACGTTGAGTGGTTTGGGTCGACGTTCGCTACCGTTTTATACTGTTTTTACACGTCCTTGACACGCCAAGGTTTCTTACCGGCCTTCTACGTATTTTTTTTCTCTCTATTTCTCACCTTGCTTTTCGTGCCTAACGTGCATGTGGTTGCGATTGAACCCGCCTACCAGGGGCAGTGGTTGGACCACGTCAGTATTGTCCGACAAAAGAATGAAAGGTTCATATTTTTTCCCTGCCTTGGCGAGACGACGTCCTTGCACTAAACTTGTCTTTGCCAATAACGGCGAGTTATTGTTGCTATCGACATGCTGAGTTACTTAAAAAAAATAAATCAAGATAAGTATCACTTTCCGATCAAAATCCGGTAGTGAAAAGTCATAACTCTATAAACCACAGCTGCTGAATGACACTAGTCGACTTGGAACAAAACCTAGAAGAGTTGCCATTGCTGGAGCAAAAGTACGTATAAGATTTCAGCGGTTGACTTGACCACATGGGTTTGTCTTTAGGAAATTAGAGCCATTCCACCAAGAAGAATCTTCATCGTTGATGAAGCTGACTTGTGCTGATCAAACATATCATGCAATTGCTCATTTAAAAGTGAACAACCACTAGATGTATTAGAGACTAGACTACGTATTGTAATGTCGAAAAAGATGAAGCGGAAACATCGTTGCTTAAAAGATTAGATGAGATATCCAAATTTTAAACAAGTACATTAAAAATCCTTTTTATTACGCATACTCTTTATATACTGGCAAATAGCTTCAGCCATGTTGGTTTTTAATTAACAGCATATAGGCAATTATACATTATTATTAATAATAATACTCGATGCACTAAGACGAACTATAGACACCTCATTCATCAAAATCCACCGAGTCTTCTTGTTTTTGTATGCAAAATCTTTATATTCTTGGCATATAGACATATAGTGTCCGCCATATTGAACTTCCATTGATGCCATATAGCCAGTGTCACTCATGAGAAATAGGCGGAGGGGATGAAATCTCAGTCATCAAAATACATCGAGTCATTTAGCCTGTAGGAGGACCTAAAGAATTATGCATATATGTCATGTAGCGTCCGCCATATTTGTTTTTTATTGATGCCATTGTTACTCGTTAGACTAAGGCGAATCCATAGTCACCGCACTCATCAAAATCCAGCGAGTAGTTTTGTTTTTATACGTAAAAACTCACAACTCGCTCACAAGTGAAGCTAATATAAAGAGTATAAAAATAAACTCAACCACATGAAGAAAACATTTATTAACATAGTAGAAGAAATCGACGAATGAACGCATTGTGAAAAATAATTGCCATCAACGTTAATAGTCCAAGTCTAACAAAATGATTAGCCAAAACGCATTAATCGCCGCGTTTTGTAAAATTGAAGGGGAATAGTGTGATGGTAAACCACACTTTTTCCAAAAACAAATATGACATTTTTACATCAAACTTTGTCTCAGTACTGTTTCTGGCTTTCAACTTGACCACTTTCTAGATTTTCCAAAAAAAAATGGCATCCTAATATAGAGAATCACCTTGTTGCTTAGTATGGTTGGTGGTATGGTATGATAAGTCTATGGAGTTTCTGACCAGAAAAACGACTCTCCTGAACAATTTCAAAAATGTGGTTTATCATTATATTGCCGGAAGCCGTTCAATTGTTCTTTTGACGACCAAACATAATTACAATAATTTGAATAAGGATATACAGGAAAACAAAGGTCGTGTTACACTTTAGTTTCTAATACATTAGAGGAATTCGTCCCTTGAAGCCACTGACCATTCCATCAGGAAAAGGGGACTAACATTTAACCATCGTGTAGCGCAATACCGATTTACTATGCCCCTATAGGTAAGAGTAAAGTGGAACTTCTGTCAGCTCTCATATTCGTCACATTTTTTTCGGCAAAATAATGCTCCGATATCCGTTCAAAAATCAAATATTCGCCGCCAAAAGTCGATGGAAGTCCATCTGGAACGAATTCATGACGAATACAAAGATTGTCATTTGCCGTTACAGAGATATATTACAAACAGTACTTTTTGTCGTGACCCTGTATAAACGTAATTTGAATTTCTAATCCAGCGGAATGAACAAGTTCACGCACCGGTCAACGGTCTATGATCGAAGAATAAAGCCAACGACAATGAATCATGTTGTTATTTCCAACAGCAGAAATCAACACCAAGAACAACGTCGTTGGTTCAAGAACGTCGTAAAGAACTCCACGGGAACGACACAAAGCTTCATCACTCGCTACCACTCTACGGTTGTTTAATTTTTAAAGTACAAACACGTAATTGCACTTCACCACCAATAAGTTGTGTTAAGCTGTTTATGGTTTTGCAGTTCTCAACGCGTATCGTTTACAGTTCTACGCGTGCCTTTCTTTACAGCTACTTTAACAACCTTCATGGTTTGTTCTTTTAACTTGCAAAAAAAAAAAAGAGTAAAAATAAATAAACAAATTAAGTAGATAGCGGTGAAATCTCTTTCCACTATGCTTCCGGCTACAGTGACGTTCTACTTCCGGTGAAAGGCCGATTGGTTCGTTGACCGTAGTCAGAAAGGCGACTATTGCCGCCTACTTCTCCTCCAACAAGCAGCAGAGCCTTGTCGTTTCCCAGTTCCTTTCCAACTCATTGTGGTTTAGGAAGCAAGGAGATTTTGCAGTTCCTATCTCTGATTTGTAGTAGTAGTAGTGAAAGGCAGAAATTAACTTAAGTTTCACGGTTTGCGTCCGTTTTTGTTTGTTTTTGAAAGCAAGTTCGTCAAGTTTGGATTGCGCTGAAAACGACTAAGCACGGCAGTGCGTGCATCGGAAATCAACTCGTCTTTAACTTCTGGTATTTCAGATTTTAAAGGAGCTTCGTCGTTGAAGAAACGCGATAAAAATACCGTATTATACCGGGTGATTATCAAAAAAAAAAATGTTAGCACAAAACAAAAATGTCAGAATAACCCTGGTTGACGTTAACATTTTTTGGTATCACCCTGTGCAAAACAAATGTTAGCGGATAATAGTAGGTTTCTCCATTTTATTTTCTTTGATCGAATAAGCATGAAAACAACACGATAATGTACAACGACAGAACGAAACACTAATTCGAACAGTAGTATGTTGTTTTTTTTATTCTCGATATTAAACATGGAATATCGATAATGAAAGGTATTGGCTCGTTTCTCTATGCTTAAAATTACGCTTAACTTTTTCAGTAATTTGATATAGTTTAACGCAACGCTTCCTTCGGAAAGACTTGGCCATGGATTATGATGACAAGCGCCATACACCAACTTAACGAATAAACAACTAATCCGTATTTACTAATACTGTCAACTCGAGTTCTTCCATCACCATTGTAACGAATCCAAGACAGATAAGAATTGAAGGCTTGCCCGGAATAACGTTGTATGTTACAAAAATTCAATATTGAGATTATTATGGAAACCTGTGCCTCGTCTATGGGCCTAGCTAGTGATGTCAATAGACAAACTCATACCTGCCTAAAACATATACAGTATATATCGCTTCAAAATTGGACACCTAATATCTGACGATCAATGTGTTGCTGAATACTTCTTTTGCCATTTACTCAAAACTATGAATTGTTACATGCAACGTTATTCCGGGCAAGCCCTTCAATTCTTATAATATAACTACTGTACTTTCTATGTTTAGTTAAGTTAATTAAGTTCAAAAATGTTTTATTGTTACACCACATTAAACAACGAGGGTTTAATGTTCACACAAAAGCAAATTACCAATCAAGCTATCCCCACGATAAGTTTTGATCTCTCTATCAATTGAAGAGTCTGGTGTAAAAAAAAAAGCTAAGTAACATTTTGTGTCAAAAATGACCTGGAAGCATTTTTTGAGTGTGTGAGGTGCAATTCTACTTTCTAACGCATAATTTTGAGCAAAACAACAATAGGTGCAAAGATATTTAGTGCAAGAAGTAGCCCATAGACAGACAACAAGTGCAGATTTTCGAACTCGATTTTCTCGAAATTGTAAAAATGTTATTTAACACCTTTTTTTTTACACCAGGCTCTTCAATTTATTTTAAACGTTTTGTCTTTAATTAATAAAATATTTTTAATTAGTGGTTTTAAAATACTCTGCAAACACAATTGAAGAAGAGACACTGTGTATTTGTGGATTAGGCCAGTCAGGCTCGGACACGATTCTCTATTAGAAGTACATTAGTTAAATTTACAACTTTATAATATGAATATTATACAGCTTTTTGATTGAGCCATAATTATACTTAAACGGTCGCCGTAAATGCCAATTTAACATGAATTAAGAAGTTAAATTTGAATCTTGGGTACGGCTCTCTTACCGAAGTCCGAACAGAATCTTAATACAGTGGAATCCGGTTATTATAATCACGGTTATTGTTATCAATCGACTATTGTTACCATAACCAATCGGTCCCAACACATTATTTTATGTTTTCTTATCCACTGTTTAATGTTATCAAAAAGCACTAATAGTTTCAAAGTGATCACACTAACTGGATTCCAACTGTATTAAGACATCGATCGCAACAGATTGCGCCTGTAGCTTCCGTATACCGTTTAGAGCACACGTTTTCATATTGTCTTGTGTGTGTGTTTTTTTGTGTGATGACCAAGTAATAAGTTGTATAGTGAGCATTAACTGTATAATTGGTCCAAGTTACGAGAGAATTGAAGTGGGCGCTGGCCGCCTTGGGCGGGTTCAGTGCGTGGGATTCAAACTAGATCGCTTTCGAGGCCGTCTGATCGTGATCGGAGCAAACGGGCAGAAGACGACCACGTAGACAAAGAAGAAGAAGAAGAAAAAAGAGAAAGCTACGAGGAGGAGGAAGAAGAAGAAGAAGAACGAGCAGTAGAAACTACTAGTAGAAGTCGAAAGTTAATAAGAAGTAGACGTCGAAAGGAGAGCGTACGTGCAGGCATCCGGGCGGCGTCGTCGTCTGCAACGAAAATCGGAGAGGAAGTGAAAAACGCCGGCGGTACCTGCCCACCTTCTCGCTAGCTTGCGTCCATTATGAAGCTTTTATAATTAAAAACTTTTATAGATCCACGTATCAACGCTTTCACCAATAGGGAAATACGCTCCTGGAAACGACGACGACTTGCTGTTGCATGAAACGAGAGATTTTCGGTCGAGATGAAGAGTGCGTCTCACTTTGATTGTGTCAACCGAGAGGGCAAGGAGAAATGACCTTCGGGTTGAGAGACGTTGTCCCCTTCCTTCATTAGGTTGACACTTTTAGCATCGTCATCAGCATCGGAATCAACATCCATATTCAAGACGACCTAGCTCCACGAAGTGAGTTCCACTTCCCACGAGGACGAACTCATCCTCCTTCACCTTGAACGGCCATGACAACAAACGCGGTTGCCAACAAACGCATTCACGCAATACCACCACTTTACTTTTCAATAATAAGTAAAAGGGTGTTAAGTAACATTTTTTTGTCAAAGTTGAACTAGAAAATTTTTTTTTGTAATGTGTTAGGTGCAATTTTACCTTCCTGGCGCACAATTTTGAGCAAAACAAAGATATTAGTGTAAAGTAGTCCATAGACAGTGAAGGCAGTTTAGATCTTCAAACGCGTTTTGCTCGTAATTGTAAAAATGTCACCTAACACCCTTTTACACCTGGCCCTTCAATTCGCTTCAATACACCTCACAACAAGAGAAACACATTAGTAATCTAGGTCCGTCAAAGCTGCGAGGGACAGTATATATTGTAATAACTCTATCAACATCCTGGTGCACTTTGAAACCAGTCCTCATAACAATTTCCTCACCAGAAATGTCTTCGTTAGAGGGTTTGGAAAAAAAATATTAACGAAAAAGCTGATGGAACTGCATCGTCAATCGTGTACAAAAATAAGGTACAATAAATATGTATAATAGATAAAAAATAAAATATTAATCCCAACAATTTTGCAAACGACTGCAAATTTTGTCATTCAAACGACAAAATGTTATAATAGAAGTCGTCATAATGGATTATATCCACTGACCAAAGGATAATCCATGAAACCGGTAGAAAATCAAATTCAGAGAGAAAGAGCCAGGGAGTCTTTTCTGTATCACGAATCCAAGACCCGGCTATAGCCAACGTTCAATGGCGACGTAAAAGTTCAAAGCTGATGTTTAAAACTTAAATAACAAGAATGCATTTTTATAAGAAAAAATAAAAGACTCGGCTCATTTCGGACATTGGCCCTACTTTCAACAGCAGGGTCGATGCCATTAGATCAACCAAAAAAAAAAATATTAAGAAAAACCAAAGGAAGCGAAGATCAATTTCCGCAGTCGGAAAGCAGCACGATCAAGTTTGTATTGAGTTGGCTCTGTAATAATACTTTCTTTTCAACAGAAATAAAAATTTCTAATACATAACTATAAAATAAAATAAAAAAATAACGATTCCATTGAGTCCCCGATATTTGTAGATTATTGTCAATTTTAAAGGGGACGGCCATCGACTCGACACGTCGTTCGGTCGATCACGATTCTTGATCGTAAACAGTTATAATCTCGATTGAAAAATCGATGAGTCTTTAGTGTCACCGACCACACGATTCGAACCATCCCACTCACGACCTTCACACTGTTAATAACCAACTAACTAAAAATAAAAGAGAAACTTCTACTCTTCGGCATCTTACTGTCCACAAAATAAATTATACACATGAAGGACTTCGGACATTATAATGACAAACCACACTTTTTTTTTTCAAAAATATTTTTAAGTCAGTCAGTCAGTCAGTTTCTAGCTTGTCACTTAACCATTTTCTGGATTTTCCAGAAAAAATATAGCCATAATATAGAGAATCACCTTATTGCTAAAACTGAAATTAGAATTTTTCACCGGAAAAACGGATCTCTTCAACAATTTCAAAATGTGACTTATCATTATATTGGCTGAAACCCTTCATATATGACAAGTACATTAAAAAATGATTTTTAAGCATACTCTTTATATACTGTCATATACAGTTATTACTGTATATTTTAATACTATACTGTATGTTTTAATTTATTTTTATTTTATTATATTGTGCATTATGTACATACTGTACATAATGAAAAATCCATTTTTGATTTCTTCATGTTTCGATTTATTCAAATTAAAACTTTCGCAATCTCTGAGTAATTTCGATATTCCATTTATGCGTGTTTTTAGAGGAATTCAATTTTTGATTTCTGCAATTTTCGATTTATTTGTTTATATATACGATTTTTTTTACATTAGAATGCAGTTTTAGATTTATGTAAAGAACTCATACGTTTTATGCGGTTTTTTTTTGGTACATGAGACTATAAAGTATACTCTCATAAACGACTGTAGATGTTAGTATACGTTTAATTCTCCGCTTTCACAAACTCACAAGTTAAGCTAATATAAAGACTATATAAAACGACCAAAATGGAAACAACAGTTTTTATGTTGCAAGTAGACAATTTCACAATCACAATAGAAAGTCTTTGCAACGAAGATGACCTATACAGCATCGTTGACATTAAAAAAAAAAAAAAAAAAAACCGAAGACGTCAAACTGATGAGAAAATGCCAGTGGTGTAACGTTGACACGCTGTCCTCGTATCGACAATGCTCATTAAAATTTTGCAAAATGATCTCTTTTTCGTAATGAAATAACTAATTTGGTACGTGCGATAAAAGTTATCTGCTGCTAAGTTTTATAGGTGGGCTCCACCTTAGAAGAGTGGATCGTCACGCTAGGTCGGTCCCATCTAGAGCACACATTTGACGTCACGAAAGGCACGATAGAAGACAAGAATGAAAAGAAATAAAGCAGAAAAAACACACCATACTAAAATGGAATATGGACTTCGACGAGGAATAAATCAAAGCAAAGCGCTCGCGGTCAGCGCGAAGCAACCGAATCGAAAATGAGGTGCTGCCAGTACTTTTACAAATGGTCAAAGTAGGGTGATTTTTATCGTGGGATCAGGACCCCCCCCCCCCGTTCTCTTCTTTCATCAGTTTGGTACTAAATTTAGTTTGTTTTTGGTTTTTTGTTTTTTTTTTACCTTGTTTTAAAATATTTTTTTATTTATTGACGAGAACTTTTGTTTATTTATGAACGACAATATTTTTTATTAATATATTTCAGAATTTCAGTTCTTGCAAACATTGATGAATTATTAAACAGAAACGAGCTGGGTTTTTTATTATTATAGCTTGACCATCGTGCAATGCTGTCAACACAAAACATTAAGCTACTGATTAATAAAGTGATTAAAAAACACAGCTACATGTTGTAATCTCGGTTAACACTGTATACAACGTGAGTAGCATGCTGTTATCGTAAAGTGAATGATGATGGATCAGTGCAAACATAAGAAACGCAAAAAATTGTGCTCTACATGGAATCCGGTTATTGTAATCAAGGATAATGTTATCAATCTTCCGTTGTTATCATTATCAGCCAAGACATTGTTGAATGTTTTATTTCCATCGTTTAATGTTATCAGCCAAAGTGATCACAATAACCGGATTCCACTATTGCTAAAAGTAACATTCTAAAGAACTTTCACTACACGAAAGAACACTAAAAGTTGCAATGCAGTGGAATCCAGTTATTATAAACAGTTATTATATGACCATTATCATCATCATCAGTCGGTCTCGACAGACTGTTTAATGTTTTCTTATCCATTGTTTAATTCTATCAGCCGGTTATTGTTATCAAAAAGCACTAATTCTAAAATGATCATAATAACTGGATCCGCTGTATGTAAACCATTCGATAATAAAGAATTTATATAAAAACAAAAACCGATTACCATTAAATGAAATATCTTTTATGCTAAAACAATGAATTTTTTAAAACGATTATTTTTCGTAAAATTATAAAACGATACTTTTTTTTCATTTAATTTACGAGATTTATTTATAAAATCATAATTTATATAAATAAATCTCGTGTTCGGAAAATCTCAACAACTTTCATTCTCACTGTCTACACAGAAATGAAATTCTATAGTGAAAAAAAAAACTTTATTAATGCGTGAACTTAATCAAGAACTACGTTGAAAATTCATGTTTTTAATAATAATGGCTGAAATTCTTCACTCCCTGTTTATACCGGGTGAGTCAAAAAACGTTAGCACTTGTATAAGTACGGCACGATAACATTTAATCTCCCTTTATATTTATTTTTTTTATTTCATTAAAAACAGGCCAAAAAGTCCAAGAGGTACAAAACATAAACAAACACAACATAGAACAAATCACTTAATCGTTAAACATAATGTGATCAATCAACAATTTATCAAAATTCTAAAAAAGGCTTTTCACTTTTTAAATCAACCATGACAACAAGTTTTCGAATACAAAGAGGTAAAAGATTCCATGGTGGAAAACATACATATGGATATTTGTTGTCAACCCATGAGGTGGTAATTTCCTCAACTATAAATTTAAAAGAGTGAATAGTTCTTCCAGTATCTTGCCATCTAAAAGAACTTTTATAGTAGTGAAGTGGGTGACAAGTATTCAACAAAAAACGAGGTACTTCCCTCAATTGGTAATATTTATATCAATTTCTTTATTGTGAGAATACGCTGCATTCTACATTTAAGAATGATTGACTGATATCGATTCCGATTAAATAATAAACGAAGTAGAATGCTATCTGTTTCGAATCACCCTGTACAGTATATTGGTATATTGGTTACGATGAGGATTGAATTGACATCTTATGATTGCCAGCTTATAATGCTCAGAAAAGACATGCCAATCTCAACTCTTTATTTCAATCTCTACCTGCAACTGCAAAACTTGAAACAGACTGTTTGTACACCATGGAAATCTATGAACACTGTTCACAAATTGTCATATGATCCATCTTTTTACAAATCATCCAATTTAAAACACACTATGACAAGTTAGGTTTTTTTTTCTTGTATCTTCACTTTGTGATTCTAGTTCTTCTGGTTTTTTGTTTTTTATTCACTAAGACACTACTACTATAAATGCTTTCCATCATCAATAAGCAACAATAAAAGTACTATAAAATCATGGAAAGGGTCTGATAACTCGTCAAAATGGTCTATGCCCTTCATTCAACGTTGTTACACGGTACTCATTTTGGGTATGCGAAAATTATAGAACTTCATCATCCATCTCGATTTTGCATCATGCGATTACAACAGTCGACTTGATGCAAAACTAAGACACTTCCGGTGGTGAAGAAGTAGGGGGGGGGGGTGTTTTAAAGTTACTACTACTATTAGTGCTATGCTACTAGTAGGTAGTGCATCTAGCCTCGCACGCAGGGTGTCATCTTTGGGCGGTGGCGGCGAAAGTTGGTCAGTGGGTTTGCCTACCGGCACTCAGTCACGCCGCATCGGCGGTGCATCCGTCGTCGTCGGCCGAGTGGCTTCCGATTGGCCGTTGCCGTTCCAACACGCCCGGGCTTCTCGACCCGAGCACGCGCCACCTTTTTTTTTTAGACCCGCCTGCCTCCGTCGTATATATATAAAGGCGAGCTGGGAAACCCCATCAAACACATCTTCTCGCCAACTCGTTTCAGACTGACGAACCGACTGCTTAAACAAACACACACATGGCTCTCAAGGTAGGTAGAGCAACGACGCCGATCACAAAACCACCGATAGCTAAGGCTTTTGTGGGGAAATTTGACGGCGATAATGGTACTCATGGTAAAACTTGGGTGTTTGCAGTTGATCCTTCTGGCTCTCGTGGCCACCGTGGCTTTGGCTATGCCCGCCGACTACCCAGCACCTTCTTACGGAGGAGGAGGTGGTTACGAAAAACAATCTTACGATGTAAGTACTACTCCTTGCCTCACTCGAGTGGTCGACGCCTAAACCAAAGCATCTTTGTGAGATTCCCGTTTTTCAACGTTAGCGTAGCATTTAATCGAAAACAGAGAACGAAAAGTCCCGTTAAGAACAGTTCAGCAAAGATCTAGTTGTGTTTTCTTAGAATGTCTTCGGTTCGTTCAGCTGAAGATCTTCTAAGAAAACGTCGAGCCACAGTGTTCCGTTGAAAGCTTACAAAATATTCACGTCTGGCTTGTTCCCTCAAAAAATCAATTTCCATTGGAATGCGTTCTGGTGTGACCTTTCATCAAAAATTCTCCAAAGAAGCAAAACTTTGTAAGAATTGATGGATACGGTTCACTCGAGTACTTCCAACTCGATCGAGGCAATGACCCAACTTAGCATTTCTTTTCGACATCCACCAATTTCGATCGAGCCATAGGTCCACTTCCAAATCAAGACTCGATCGGGTGTAACTATTCCTAATTCAACTATATATGTATATATAAAAAAAAGGAAAACATAGCGTTATGTCAGCCGAAGACCTCTTGCCACACACCGACGGGATAAACAACCTGTTTAACTATACTTTTTTACGCTTCGACTCGAATGGCAACGACCAAATGATTGTCCCTCATCGTTTAGATAGTCGCTCGAACGAATGGCGTATCAAAATGGTTACTTAAATGTCAAACTCTGTCCGAGAAATACATGACGAATCAAAACCAATTATGAGGGAGCTGCCTCTTCCGTGTTCAGATGACCGATTGTAAAATAATAAGTGGTTTATCAAAGATTCTAGATTTTTCAACATGGTCAGCGCGATAGTCATTTGGGAATTTGTAACGATGAAACCTACAAACATGATAACACTATAGCCATATTTCCATGTAAGCGTCCATCGTAAAACTCTCCACGTTTTTTGGTTTTCATCAAAAAGCGCGAAACGCTAAAAAAAAAATAGGGCGCGCTTTCGCGCACATGGATTATCCATTCACCTTATGTAACGTAATGATTGTAGAAATGTCCGTGTCAACGGCCAGTTGGTATAATTGAATCCATTTGTTTCAAGTATCAGGTGCCAATCGATTACAACTTCCGCTACGACGTGAAAGACGATTACACCTACAACGAACAGTCGAGAGAAGAAAACAAGTACGGCAATGTCATCACTGGCCAATACAGCTTGAGAGAACCCGATGGTGCTGTCCGTATTGTCAAGTACACCGCTGACGACTATGGATTCCACGCTACCGTCGACCGTGAGGGAGGCTATGGTGGTGGCTATCAACAACCAGCTCCAGCTTACCACTGATGAAGTCAAACTAGGAGACGAAGACAAACAACCAACACCATCACTGGGAAAATTTACATCACTCGCTGCTGTACATTGATGATCCAGCCTTTTATTTCTCTCCCCC
The DNA here is from genome assembly GCA_034695005.1 of Cryptops parisi. Lineage (NCBI taxonomy): Eukaryota > Metazoa > Arthropoda > Chilopoda > Scolopendromorpha > Cryptopidae > Cryptops > Cryptops parisi. The sequence goes on along the minus strand of JAQIWH010004133.1, from coordinate 3,187 downwards.
CTCTCTTCTATACCCCTCTTTTTTCTTTTTCACCCCACTGTTTTCTTCTTCTTCTTCTTTTTCTTCAAAGTCGATAGATTTATAACCCGATAGTCTTTCTTCTACTTTGCCCCTTTCGTTTCGTCATCCATCCACTCTGCGCGCTCATCTCGCTGATTTATTTATTATTTATTGAGAAAAACGTCGCGACGAGGACACTTGTACGTTTTATCTACAAATACTCCGATTATTATAATTATAATAATAATAATAATTATCAATATTATTTTTTAACTTAATTTTTCTCTCCTCCAAGGATCGAATGTAAAGGCGAAAAAGCTGCTCGCGTTCGACGTTATAATTAATTTTCAGCTTTTTCATTGTCGTCAATAAAGTTCTGTTTTATACACAAGTCAAATTAGCCGTCTTGCTCTCCGTGTTTATTTGTTTGTTTTTTATCGTTTTATTTCTACTGTATATTCTTTTGCTGTGTATTTTTTCCTTCCTTCTACGAAGGTAGGAAGAGAAGAACGAATCCGGAAAAACCAACGCCCTACTTCCACTCGGAGGAGAACACTTTTTGGAGAGCGACTCGTCACGAATAACAACATCATTTCGGCACGTTCCATTAGCACGAAAACCTTTTCCTCTTCTACAATCAACAACTTCTTCCAATTTCGAGCAAAGATCACTGCAGTTCACGATCACAACCGATTTGTCCTTTTATGTTGATCTGACTTTTCGAACCAACATGGGTTTCGTTTTCCCAAGTTGTCGTTTATTTTAACCCGATTGGATTATTTACACAACTCAGTAGGGCGAATCAAGAATACCTATCGTGAACCTTTAAAATCATTATGAAGAGTTCCGACTAAATTCCTCAGTCTTTAAAATTTTCAATCAAAACCATCTTTTAACATTTAGCTTTTCTTGTTTATCATCATCGCGTACCGAATTTGAAATGTCGAACGTCTCGGTTCCGTTTTATAATCAAGTCATAAATCTTAATGAAATTTTTTTTTTTTTGTGGGTCGTCGATCAGTTTTCGATACGCCTACGCGGAAGGCCAAAAAACCCTTCTGAGACGAGGTGATTTTTTAATTTCCCAGGCATGGTATAAAATTTAGAAAGTGGTCTTTTTCTGGCGGGTCCACTGACCCTTCGGCCTGGTTAGCGAAAAAAAAAGTCACTTGGCTACTTTTGCCCGTTGTTGTTGCTTCTGCTGCCATTTTTTTTCTTAAATAATATCATTATGCTGAAGTGTGTGTTTGTTTTCTCTTAACTAACACCACCCTCGCCTGGAGCTAAGATGGAAGCGAAAGTGGCGAAACTGAAAACGAGAGCAGCGAGCGCCATCAGCCCTTTCGCCTTAGTTTTTGGGCGAGGCCAATTAACCCTTTTTCTCCCTATCCTGGAACCTGATGGAATGTGGGCTAATTGACGATGGTCATCATTATCATCATCATCAACCTCTTACTATCGATTTATAAGAAAAGTTTTTTAGCTCAAATACCACATCATGCAAAGAGACCCAATCCATTGACATTCTTCTCTCTTCGGATGATAATCTTTGAAACAACTTCATCTATTTGGTCATGTTTGTCATAAAATTCTACCAAATGTCGATGGAGACGATTTGGAACAACCTCTGGTTATAATACTCTATTCGTTGTGACTGTTTCATTGACAAACTCTGGTTGACTGAAAGTAGACCCGTGCTGTAGCATGTGGGCATGAGATGGGGGTTTCGGGTTAGTAATACAAACTTTAGATTCAAACAAAAATGACACCTTGTACTTTTTACATTTACAACCAACCAACTCAATCTCTAGTGATCTTCATTCGGTGCCATTCAGGATTCCAACTTGGAAATATCCCATATGAAGACAGTTCAAAAAGTTTCCGGAAAATCAAAACACATACAGTAATTATTTCTTTCCGGAAACGTTTTGATGCACCCTCGTAGCACTTTAATGTATGTATGAGTAAAATGACGTCAATAAAATGTAACAACAAGGCTAGTCGTCTATATACAATAATTATATGTACAATAGGACCATATAAAAATACCGTCATAGGACGTGAGTTTTGGACCATGTTGTATAGTCTAATTATTAGACTATATAGTAAAATCCAAAAATCATGTCCTATGGTGGAATTTTTTAATTATAGTTATTCAATATAGAATTTTTGTTTTTACCGCAACGGTTTGTTTTTACCACATGCAGACATTAAACATAGACAAAACAGATACATACATTCGTGTTTCTTTAAACATTAAAATGTTTTATACATTTTTTTACCATATCGCTAATTTTTTTTTTATCTTAACGGTAACAATTTGGTTAATGAAATAACGTTTTATTATTTTGTATTTTATTCCAGGAAAAAAAAATAGAAGCCTAAAAGCAATAAAAAGCTTATATCTTACAAACAACAAAAATTCTAGGAAAGCTCCAATTTGATAATCTTTAACTTAATAAACTTCATTGTCAACGGAAAGTTGTAGTACCACTTTCCATTGTCCAACAAATAACAAGACAACATTTCTTCTTTATTCCTCACTGTTCCAAATAAGTTACACCTCCTCGTCTACGAACAATTCGTGCCTGCGAAACGCATCGGTCTTTTTCTGGTTCACTTAAAACGAACGATTCAAAAGACGTTGCGTCGCCTCTCTCATCGAAAAGGTTGTATCAGGTGACACCAATAGCTCGCTCTCTCTCTCTCCGAAATGTATTCCACTCAAAAGTCGATGTAAAAATAAGGTTGACATGCAAAATAAGGTTAAGATTCCTTTGACAACCACCGTCAAACGAGGCCGTGTCGCGTCATCGTCGCAGAGTTCCACTCAAAACCTACATAGTTTTCGTTAGTCGACAGCTATTCTACTCTAGTGGCAAAACGGCCAAACACACAAAGGATTATATTTCCAAACACAAAATAAACACTCCCTCTGTCACATTTGGCTGTTTTGTCCCAAATTATGATTTACATTTCTCACAGTAGCTTGATTACAATTCAAAATTTGTATAATTCGCGCAACTTGTAAAGATATTATGTATGTACTCCAGTCCTATTGTTTTATTTACTCATATCATGCTTATGAGTAATATATATAGCTTTGATTGATTGAATTGAATTGAATTGAATTTATTGAACGCTCAAAATGGGCAAAGGTTACAGGAACAAAGAGGTTATCCTAACA
>JAQIWH010004132.1:0-17779 GCA_034695005.1 Cryptops parisi | reverse complement strand
CCCACACAATGAAGTGGCTAACATCATCGTTTTTCGCCTTTCACCTCCCCCAAAACTGGTGGTGACCACACACACCACACCATTCGAAGACTTCCATTCGCACAGAAATGCCACTCAGAGAAACGTGCCATCCAACTTATTGAATTTGAGCAGCGTGTGAAAACACCAAACAGACGCACACAAAAAAACAGACCAAGAAAGAAAAACTAACATCATTCGAAAGGACGCTTTCGGCAACTGCATTTAGAACGTGGTGTTGTGACTCTCGTGGGGGAGAACGAGATGTACAAAAGAAGACCTGACCTACTAGTCTATCTTTACAGTTACAACCAAAAGCTCTGTTGGGATTGTTCCCTTCAAAAACCTCCCCTCGAGGGAAGAAGCAAATTCGATCGTGCCCACCCCGTTAATTAGGTCCATCCGTTGCGGTCGGCTGCGATCCGGCCAAATTCCCGAAGCAAAATGAAAAGAAAATCTGGACCTTTAGGGTGATGGTGTTTCCGAGTAGAGTATGCTAGTGGTGGGTGTTGTAGTGAGTGGTGATGATGGTGGTGGTGGTGGTGGTAGTGGATTGAGTCGTAATCGGTGGCGTGCAGGCACGTGCCCCCAAACGCGCGCGCACACATACCCCAGGAAGTTGCTAACGGCTTTCATACCCCTCCAGAAGGCCTCTGCCACGCCATCTGGCTCTCTCTCTCTCTCTCTCTCTCTCTTCTCTTTCTATAGGAAGGATTTTCATAGTACGAAGAGGTTTTCTGGTGCAACAACATACTGCATGCAGTTGTCTTGCAGCATCACGTTTATGGAGGGAGGCGAAACGATCACGTGTGCTGAGGGAGAGACGATCACGTGTGCTGGAAAAGGAAAGACACGGTCTGCTTTCTGGCACGTGCACGATGATGGTGCACGCTATTTAGTAAGAGCATTGAGATGATGGGGGAGGGGGCAGGGTTAAGAAAAAAAGTTTATTTGAAGAGATGGTTTGAAGGTAGAGACAATTATCTTCAGGAAATTTCAGGGCTAATGGAGCTGTCAAAAGTGTTGAACGAGCGAATGAGAGATACCCACGTGTGTACAAAATACAGTGACACGTTTTGTTCATTAACAGAATTTGGAGGTAGGGATGAAGACAAAAGTTTAATTCACGTTGCTTATTAATGATGATGGTTTCGTGGAAATGTCTCGAAACCATGAAATCCGATTGAATGGTTCCACGAACTCATAACTTTTCACTTAGATGGTTTGAGTTTCTTGATGGTTATTGGTCATTGGTTCCTGTGCTAGATCCCACCTTGGTGTCTATTGAAATATTTTACAACACATGGTTCGTTTTTATACGCTTTATATGAGCTTGCTTGTGAGTATGTTAGTCTGTGAGTTTTGAGTTTGTAATGAGCTGGGGATTGAACGTATAGGGAAGACTGGGATACGTTGTTACACTGGGTATGTTGTTACACTGGGTAAGTTGTTCATTGGAGATATTTCACCGTCTATTAAGGATATGATGTTCCTTTTCATTGGTCATGTGTTAAACAGGGTGGAAAGCTATTGCAGTTAGTGCTGTGGAGTGAAAAGAAAGTGGACGGATGTCATTCAAGTTTTTTTGTGCTTTTGGATGGTCAAAGTAAATTTAAGAAGTTTAGTTGCATTTTATCTTGTACCGTTTGTATTGTTCCCATGGGATGTTAAATCAAAAATACAAATAAAAAAATACATGATAATATAATGTATTATTCAATGTATCAAAAATTACATAAAGCAAGTACCGCATAAATCGAAAACCGCGTACGTCTAATGCACCAAAATTCGCACAAATCGAATCGAAAATTGCAGAAATCAAACATGAAATTTCCCAAAATTCACTGTATAGTCCAATGTACAAAAAATTGCATAAAGTGAGAACCGCGTAAATAGAAGACCGGATAAGTCCAATGTAACAAAACTCGCATAAATCGAATCAAAAATAGTTATTGACACATTGAATATTAATGTACAGATGTATATTAGTGTATGGTGTATGGATTTTGACAAGTTGTTGTTTAGTCATGTTTATTTTTGTGATTAATGCGAATAAAATAAATAAATAAATGATAGCAGAACTCGAAAATGGAATTACTCGAAACTCGCATAAATCGACTATCACGTTACTCAACGATCACATTAATCTAAATTCGTCTAAATCGAAATTTCATATTAATCGAAACTTGCAGAAATAAAAAATGGGATTCGCATATATCGAATGTCGATATAACTCAAAAATCGCATAAATTCGCATAAAGCAAAACTTTGTATAAAGCGTATATTCTTAAAAAGCATTTTAATCTACTTGTTTTTAGCTTCGAATCATTGAAGTAGCGACTTACATATACTACAGTACTTGCACCCCATCACTTCGATCGTTCGGAGTTTGGAGTTTCTTGATGTTTGTTATCGATTACCAATACTAATTTTCTTTGATGCTGATTGGCTGCGAAGCTTGGTCGTTTCTCGACCTTTGAATCATTGAAATGACATTTATTAACCCCCATATTACATACAATACAGAAAGAAAGGTTAAGACAAAGGTTAAGACCCAGTTAAGAAAAATATATCAATGAAGATTTTATAGAGAAGATTTGGAAAAATGAAAATTGATTGAAATTCCAATCATCACAGAGTTAGGAGCTGAAGAAAACTTCTGTTAAATTTTCTCAACATAAGTGAACAAAAGTAAGAAAGTGTCGTCTTTATGTGAAAAACAGATTAATCACAATCTCAGTCGTGGTAATCGCATTCGAAAGTAGCGAGATTAAACATGTACAAGAAAAGTGACAACACGTGTTGAGAAACGCTAATTGGAAATTTAACGCAACAAAATCCTCTCATAAATTTAAACAGCACTTTGCAATCCTAATTACCAAATGGACATTCTGGATCCTTAAAATTCCGAATGGGAATTTCCGCTTCTTGACATTTACACGCCATTTTTCCGCAACGTTCTTGCAATGTTAATTTTATCTTAGTCAATAATTGAAAGTTACCAAAAAGAGAAGAAAAAACCCAATTACAACTTAAATTCCTTTTAAATGGTTAAATAAGACGGACGTCAGTATCATTAATGTGCAAAAATTTTAACAACATGTTCTTAACTTTTCTTCTTTGGCAAAGACCCTACTTGACATTCAAGAAACTTCCTTGGAGCTTTTCAAAATCCAGTTTATTAATTATTAATTAAAAACACGGTTATTAAATTATCCCTACTTCACAACAGCTTTTTAAAAGACGAGGGATAATAAACACCTCTAAGAGATTTCACTTTTTTGGAAGTTTTTCACTACTTCTCAATTAGAAACAACTCCAAAACCGAAAATTCCATTAACTCACTCCCCCCTAATATTTTTTTTATCTACCGGAAAAGAACACCTCATTTAGGTTTCGTAACCCTTAAGTTTAACGATAGTGTGTATGCGATAACAGCAAGTCGTTCGACACATCCGACTTTTTTTTACCACTTTTCCTGAGTCTTAGTAAACTTCTCAAACTGCGATAAAATTGAGTCGACCAAGGTGGTTGGTAACGATTACACGACTATACTGAAAAAATATATATGTATATAAAAAAAAACCCACCAATAGAACCTTATCACTCTTCCTATATAGTTGAGAAAAACTACCAATCGTTTTTCGTTACGAACATCGATTACAACTTTTTCCTCATTTTTGAAATAAAAAATAACTTGTGATAAACGGTTAAACAACATTTTAAAATATCCAATAAAAATTGTTGATGTAAATCAAACGTCGGAAAGAGCTGTCAGAGTGATGGATTGTAAATTCCGTTTAAAAAAAAAATCTTAAACAGAAGTTCACATTTTAAACAATAATATTTGTTAAATTTGAGTATTGCATTCATGATTTACAATAAACTCCGTATACAGGCCTCGATTTATGCTAAAAACCCCGAAAGTCTTGTATCTGCCAAAGATACTTTTAACATGTTGTATATTGTCCTATAAAGTTTGGTGATAATTTGCAGTTAGAGAATTTGTGAGTAATTCTGTCATAAGTCCCTGTCATAAGTTCCGCAATTTGAAAAACTGAAAGCATCCCAAGAGCACCAAACTGCGGCGAAAGCACTTGTGAATCCCAACATAATTCTCAGAAAGTGCTCTCAGATTACTGCGTGTAGCAACCTCCCCCCCCCTCCAACTTTATACCCATAAATCAATTTATGAATATAAGCATAATAAAATTGAAGCAATATGTTTCTAGTTACGAATTCGTTTATCCTAAAACTGACTTCTAACTTTCGTCTAAGATCCAAAATTATATAATTATATGTTTAATGTGATGTCTCTTTGTAAGGGACTTATCCATTTTAGTTCCAGTAATTTCACACACGTATTAACCATCGGTAAAAATTTGTTTCTCGTGATGAAAAGCGTAATTTTACTTAAACATTGAACATCAATTGAAGGCTTGCCCGGAATAACGTTGCATGTAACAATTCATAGTTTTCAGAAAATGGCAAAAGAAGTATTCAGCAACACATTGTTTGTCACCTATTAGATGCCCAATTTCGAAGTGATATATGTATGGTTTAGATGAGTGTGAGTTTGTTTATTGACAGCACTAGCTAGGCCCATATATGAGGCAAAGATTTCCATAATAATCTCAATATTGAATTTTTGTAACACACAACGTTATTCTGGGCAATCCTTGAATTCATTATTAACTGGCCATTGCTCAAGTGATATCATGACTAATGTACTTTTTTCTTACCAATTCCCAGATTCTTATTATCTAAAATTAAAACTATTTACATAAAAAATAATATCCTATAACATAAGCATAAACAACAATGTCCAATAACAAAATCAAAATTATATCATTGAATCTATAATGTGTCAATTGTGTGTGTTCTTATGGCTTGAAATTCATGGGGGTACCCTGTGGCGCAGCCACTCCCGAAAAACCCACTAAACAAGATATTAAAATCCTGTGTAAATACATTAAATAGTAACGGTCCCAAGAAGGACCCTTGAGGAACCTCACAATCCCTCAATGAAGGACCTATTCCATCCAACATATTGTGACCTACAGTATTATTAACAAATAATCGATAACATTATGTAATACGATTTTTGTTCCTGGGCAATTATTGTTATTTCCTAATTCGTTGTGCTTAAAAACTATGAAAAATTATTATTTTTTTCAAACTTGGATTTTGTGACCATGACATTGGATTAAATATCTTATTTCAATTAAAAAAAAAGACGAATTTGCAAATAAAATTAGAAAAAAACATATGAACCAAAATTAAAATGTACTTATTATATAATATAGTGATACAAAAAGTAGCCAAAAAGATTTATGAGTTGTTTTACAACATTTACGCTTATATAGCAAATCACTTTCACTAATAAGCATCCCAATGTAGACTCCTCTAATGTTCGTGTGTATTGTGACTTGTTACTCAACAAAAATATAAAAAAATTATATACAGACATATAAATAAAACTGAAGCAAAGAAATGACATTAACAGCCTATGCAGTATGGTATTCTTCTGACAACTTAGTACACCATGTAGCACTGAATCTTCGCAGATGAAGTACTACATGAAAAACAGCTTCGCTTTATTTCTCAATGAATTGGTCACAAACATAACAAAATTAGTCTGCTGGACGCTTGCAGCCTCATAAAACCATCTGAGAAAACTTCGGATACAAGCCTACCCAAGTTTCGACGCGTATGTCGTAGATTCGACACCGCCGTTCAGATATTTTAGTATTAATATGGTATTAATTTAGTTACTTTTTGTTTGTTTCGTTTGTACAAGTATACCGTAAACATGTACTCATACTACTATATATATACTTTACATATTTATACATTATTACTATTTCAATTACTGCTAAGGTTTAAGGGCCAAGTCACAGTATACCAAGCGAATGTATTGCAAGACTTTCTTTGAGGGCTTTTTCGTGAACGTGAACTGCTTTATAATCTTGTAATACAAATCGCTTCTATGTCTCTTTGGTTCATATTTGTATTACTTTATCATAATTACATGTTAATTTTGATTCTTATTATAATTTTGATTTTATTTGAGCAAAAAGGTGCAAATTCGTCTATTTTTTATGGGAATTGGTCAATCTACCAATTTCCTGGTCACAAACTCTAACTTTGAGAAAAATAATAACTATTTTTTATAGTTTTCAGACATGATAAATTGGAAAATAACACGCATTACCCAGGAACAGCAAAAAAATATTTTGTTACATTGTGTAATTTTAGTTCACGCATTTAACTAATTTCTTTACTTTTTCCAATAACTTATTGTGCCAAATGCCTTGGTGAATCCAAAATATTGATGTGACAAAATGATCTTTTATAACCTTTTAATAATTGTTACGACTCATCTGCCATTGCATTAAATGCTGACCTCTCAACAATAAAGCATGCCAGTCTGAATATATTTTATTCTTAGTACAATTGTCACTTGTGTGTCGTAACAATTTCAAACAGTTTAGCAATTTCAACACAGTACTCTGAAATTGGTATAAGTCTATGGTTTTGACCAATGCTAACTTTCCATCTTCATAAATCGAAATTGTTTCTATAATGGTCTAAAGTTGATTTTGAAAAATTAGTAAAATTGATTTACACCCACTGTAGAATATTATACTTTAAAAAATAAAAAAATAATAACAGTAAGAGATAGTGTAAGCATATTCCTAACATTATAAACTGGTACCATAGCACCAGGTCGCAAAGCCGGGCACTTTTTTTAATTTATCTCATTCAATCAACGGTAATTCCCTTTTGAGTGAATTTTCAAAACTCATCGCATGACCTCTTCACCATTCTCTTCCGTTCTCCAACCGCAACTCCACCTCATTCCCTCTGGCTCTCTTTCCCAATCTACTAAAATAATTATTAAATTTTTCTACCATTAACTACGTATAGGTCAGTATTATTAATACCATCAATCACCAAATTCGAAATTACCTTACTTTTTTTGAGATTAACTCATTCACTAATTCCCAGGTTTGTTTATTTATTCGATTTTCGTTCCTTTGAGACATAAAAGCCGAACATATATCTAACAAGGACAATTATACAAACGACAAGTAACAACAATATAAAAAAATTAGATATTTAAGAGTGTCGAAGAAACAATAAGCAATTGAAAGCTTGCCCGGAATAACGTTGTATGTTACAAAAATTCAATATTGAGATTCTTATGAAAAACTGTGCCTCGTATATGGGCCTAGCTAGTGTTGTCAATAAACAAACTCATACCTACCTAAAACATACATATATCACTTCGAAATTGGGCATCTAATATGTGACAATCAATGTGTTGCTGAATACTTCATTTTCCATTTACTCAAAACTATGAATTGTTACATTCAACGTTATTCCGAGCAAGCCTTCAATTATTCAGAACTTATCACCATGGTTCTCAATTCCCAGGTTTCCCACCATTTTCTTCGAAATGCTTTGAACTAACCTAATATTCTCTTTTTGATTTCCCATTTGCTTTGCTTTCCATATTATTTATCCCTTATACAACTTCCATGGCATTGGGAAATCTGCTTTCTTTCTAAAACCGTTCAACAAGATATATACAATATAGCATGTCATTCATACACAATACACCACGTGTCGATTCGGCTTCTTTCTCAAGATATTGACAAACCGCCGTGTGGTGCTTTTGCAATGTGATTCTATTTCAGATCAATAAATCAACACCATGGTAGATGGTCATCAGCTAGCTTTTAGTATGCAGTCTTCGTATGAGCAAGTGTCCATATCTCGGAGAAAGAAGCCGACTCGTCACCAGGTGTATAAGATATTTTTGCTTAGAAGAACCACCCGAACGCACTGAAGAATTTGTTGGTTTCGTGATGGATTGCTGTATACTGTATATACACCGTGTGACACAAAAGTAGCTTGCCGAATGGGAAAAGATGTAGTTCGTAAAAAGTGACATATTAAACAAACTAAAACAAAGGTTTTTGGTTTGCTACCTGTTTTAGTTATGTTACTCAGGATAGGGAACTGTAAGCTTTATATTAAACAAAAAAAGGAATTCCTATATCAATTCTTGTAATGAACATAACAAAACAAGAATACAGTATCTAACATTGTGGTCTGTTTAACTGTTAATCGACACGTTGTTCAGGTGTCAATATTATCAGTGAATGTTATTAATTCACCTGGAAAATGATAACCAGTTACAAAAATTTAGAAAAATCCTCTTGGCAAAAAATTTCGTTGTTCTAAATTTCCGAACGTAATTAATGTCATTTTTATTCACCCTGTAGCTGTTTTCGACAATGACTAATAAAAAATTCAATGACAGAATTTTTTCCTTTTATTTTTTTTAACCAAACTTAATCGCTGTAATAGTTCTTCTTTTTTATACATGTGTCTATTGTGTAAACAAATGGCCTATTTCAGATAAATTTTCTGAAGTTTTCATTAAACGAACGTAACGCAAAAGTGATTACGAAGACAAAAACTTTTTTTCACTTTGACGACAATGAAGTGACAAAAAACGTTAATGAACTACAGTACTTCACATGACAAAAGACTGACAATTTTTTCTACCGTTTTAACATCCTATAGGAAACTCACACAACTTCTTTACTAACCAAAAACTACAAAAAAAAGCTATCACAAAGTTTTATACAAGAACTGTAAAACAAATACAAAACTACAAATACACTAAAAAATTAACAACAAAACTGTCGCGTGTTTACATATAGTATGAATCAAACTCTTAGAACTATCACTATAAACCCTCATATCATCTTCTATATCCAAAATTCGATACTTTAGTCCGGTATTAAGTGCATTTAACAATATTTGTTCAAAAAGATTAGATAACTATAAACCTGAAAAAAAAAATTCCGGAAATAAAACCCTTCGGTTGTCGACAAAACAGCAAAAAGAGACAATATTTCGTCTCTTTTCACGCTCGATTGAAGTGCGTGATTGATGAAAACGTTGGTATCGATTGAAAAGAGAACGAACTGGGACCACTTTCCCTGTTATTCCACTTGTATGGGGGAGAGGGGGGATGAAGAGGTTTCAATTTCACTATTCTCATTGTGTTCCTCCAAAGTATACTCCACCGAATCTGTTCCATTTACCACCCCCTCCTCATTCCCCTACTACACACTCACAATAAGCCACGCGAACGTAAAACGAATTTTATATCAGCAACAATAGTGATTTACATACATGTGAAATGAACGCTAGTTCTCTCTACGAAGTTATACAGTGCAGAGTTTAGCCTGGTTACGCTGTCTATTGTGTAATAGGATGTAAAAAGTTTTAAAAATTTTACTTCCACTGACGTTGCGCCTTGCTCCCAGAGGCTTTTTCAAAAACTAAAAGTTTATTTTTTTTTTTCAAAAAAAGATTTTTACTGGTTAATTGCGACAGGAAATACCCCAACTACGGATGAAATGCTTATTTAGAGTATCAAAAGTAATCGAAAAACTAGTTAAAGTGTGAAATTTTTCAAAATATTAAGTTAATGTGTAGATTTTTTTAGAGATACCTAAGTGTATAATTTCATAAAAGCACATAAATGGTTGGAATAGTCAGTATGTCCACACATAGCTATACACAATGTTCAGGCAAATTACACTATAAAAAAATGGACTAAAAACTGTATCACAGCGTCGTAGGTTTAACGTGGCAAGAAACAGCGCCATTTATGAGACTAAAAATACATTAAAAATCACTTACAAATTTTCAAATTTCATGTAACTGACAAATTTCATGTAGTTGAAATTAATGATTTCCGCATTTGATGAAATATCTAGTTAAAATTTGATTCCCCTTCCTAACAAATACAAATATAAAATACCTAGATACATTTATGAAATACCATGAACTACATAGTTAAATTGAGAAATTTCATTAACTAGCCGGTTAAAGTGTGGAATTTCATGAAATACTGGATGAAATGGAAAATTTTGACATTCCATAAAATATTTCTAATATTTGAGATTCCATGAATGAGAAATATCCGTAAATGCCTAACGTGTCAAATGTATTGAGATATCTAATTAAATTACAACAAAGTACTCAAGTAAAGCGTGAAATTTCATGAAATACTTGACTAAATTGTGAAATTTCACGCAATACTCGACTAAATTGTGAAATTTCATGAAATACAGATAACATATAATTTGTAAACATTTTATTTGAGATTTCAATAGTTTATAAAATATTTAGTTTTAATGTGAAATTTATTGGGAAAATTTCACAAAACATTTCAAATAAGAAATTTCGCAAAATATTTCAAACACGAAATTTTTGATAAGGTATATTTCAAGATATGATAAAAATAAAATATTTAGTTAAAACTTGAAAAATACGTTGAATCATGAAATTCCGAAATTTTATTATATTGTTTTAATCCGGGCATTCGTATAACAATAATTTATCGCTAAAATTTAAACTTTTTTAAACTTTTATTTCATAAATCAAAATGTTTATATCTTCATTTATTCCTCATTAAAAGTCGCATATATCAGTATAAGAAAATTTTGCTGTAAAACAAGATATAATAAAGATAAGCTATATTTCAAAATCTCAAATTTTCATCGCATTACATAGTCGTAAAAAAAATAAAACTTTTTTTATTAGCAAAATAATGCAATTTTACTTTGGTTACAAGTGGTATGAAGTGAGATAGACGGTTGGGCATGATTGTTATTTAATGAGAAAATTTGCATAATCAACTCTTGGCAACGGCTCCATTAATTTCCTAAATTCACTGCTACCCCCACGTGATCACTTTCCAGACACATCCACTATGGGGGTCTGGTCATGTTAAAAGGGTTAAAACCACACACCCACCCACACGCACCATCTACTCGTTTAAGATAAGGTTTTTCGCCCACACCTTTAAGAACGTCTCTTAAAGTTGAGACAATATTATTCGCTTTACGATACACTCGCTTTACGACAGACATGATTCTCTATACTGGACTCGGTTTATAATACACTCGATATATGCCTAATTATAATTTTCTTGTTTTTATAATAAGTTTATTTTAGACTCGTTTAACAATGTGTTTAACTAACACCTTTAAAAATAATATCAAAGTTGAGACAAAAATTATTCGTTTTACGATACGCTCGGTTTACGATAGACCCGATTTACTATAGACTCGGTTTACGATACGCTCGGTATATTATTTTCTTGTCTTACGATAGGATGTTATATACTCATTAAACAATATGTTTCAGCTTCAAACGATAGATTCGTTTTACGATTGACTAAGTTTACAATATAATTGGCATATAAGTTTATGATTTGCTCAATTTACGATGTTTGTTTTACGATATCATAGTTTTAAGCTCATTTAACATGTTAGCTTTTCTAAGTATAAATTGTTTCACAATACATTTATTTAACGATATAAAGATTGTTTTACCATACACTCTTTTTTAAGAGTCTTATTTAAGGTGTCTTATTTTAACAACAAAAAAACGTTTTATGATACAAATTCGTTAGACATATTTAATAGTAGACCTATTCATTCAAAAATTATGGTAACATTCGTTTTACGTCAAAAATTTATTTTACAATAAATTTACGATATTTGTTTTCCGATTAAAAATTCGTTTCCAGATGAAATTTGATTTCATGCTAAAAAATTCGTTTCACTATGAAATTTTGTTCTACAATAAAAACTCGTTTACAATAAAAATGTGTTTTTCGAAAAAGTTCCTTTTACAATAGGAATTTGTTTCACAAAAAAACTCGATTTTTTTTTTAACCAAACGTTTTAGCCATGAATTGCGCCACTACAAAATCCAAGGTCACCTATGCTATCAAAATTTTCACATTTCTAAAAAAGATTATTTAACAGGTTTAAATTAGGTTCAATAGGTTAAATTATTGTACCTAATGGAAGCTATATCGTAAAAACAGGTTCAAGTGCAGTATCTCAATTATCCACTCTCACTGAATTGCAACCACACCAAAACCCATTAGGATTACTCAACTTGTCTTCAATTTGACGTTGAAATAGTGATCCTTACCCAATAATCGTTTTCCAATAAATTACCCATACAAGAAAAAAACGTGTACAATATTAGTAAAAGGACTTTATAGCACTCACCACTGAAACTAATGGATGATCCACAATCTTAAGAACTAACCGCTTTTGAACAAGTGCTTCAATTGTCACCACACGGGTCATGTAGCCTATTGGTGAGGTATAAGATTACCTATAATGTAAAACGAAACGTTACTTCAAAAATAGTTTTATTCTCGTTAAGTTATAAAGGTAGTAGTCAAATCCAATAAAGGACAGTAAAACTACGATTCCAATATTCACAAAACGTTGATAAGCCAAACTGCGAGTTGCTGCTAACTTATAATGGTAAGAAGTACATTAATACGCTTCACATATAGTTTCGATTTATGCGAATTATAATTTATGCGCATCTAGATTAATGAAATCTTTGCGTAATGTGTTATTCGATTTATGCAAATTTCGAGTGATTCTATTTTCGATTTCTGTAATTTTTATTCAATTTGTGCGATTTTTGTTACATTGGATCTATGCGATTTTTCATTTATTCAGTTCTCATTTTATGCGATTTTGGTCCATTGGACTATAGAGTACTGTATATTATTATAAAAGTATGTAGATGGCAGTATATGTTCAATCACCAGCTCGCTCAATCACTCACAAACTCACAAAGTCACTCACAAGTGAAGCTAGTGTATAAAAACTATTGAAATGGTACAAATTTCTGTTTCACATTTGCTGAACAAAAATTTTCCACACAAGAAAAAATTAAAGTAGTAAGGGGGTGTTATATGTCCTACCATTATTAGACAATGGTCACAACCCTAAGCAACAAAAACTTTTCAATAAGTGGTTCAATAGTCGTCACGCATATATGTTATCATATGATATAGGGTTTAACATACACTACAATGCACAACTTCAAAAGACATTTAATTCCAGCAGTAGTCAAAGTTAGTAATAGTCAATAGTGATAAAACTTTGATATTCACAAAACTTTGTGGACAAAGTCAATTCAGGAGTTAGTGCCAACTGACAATGATCGAAACTCTTGTTTTGCGAAAACATACGTTTTGAAGGACAATGGTAGTCAAAATGGGATTTCCGTTTTCTCTCGTTTTACGATCGAATAGTGGAAAAAGGTTGATCCAATGTTGTCACAAACGGACAGAGATAACAAACACAGACACGCTAAAAGAGTTAATAGCAGTGATTTGCACTCAACTTTGGTTAAACCCAATCACTGTCCAAGCAATTCCATTCGACATTATGACTGCAGATGGCGATAGTTTAACACCACATTTAAATTCTAGCGACAAATGTTGGTTTGAAATTGGATTTGTCACATACTATAAAAATGATAATAAAACTGAAAAAAAGTTTCACTCCAATTTTTTTAGTTATGTTTTCTTTCTTATCTTTATGGTAATAAATCACGTGTTAAAACATTAAAAATCTGCGTCATTCGAGCGCCACCAAGTGTTGTAATTTGATAGCATTTTAACGTAGATTACTATGAGCCATATGTCCCTAATATCCTATTTTCTTATTCTTATCAGGTTTAAACAACAAATTTCCCTAGTTTAATAACAATTAACCTCGTCCACACCTCATTTCAGCTCAACTTCGATATCAGTTGTATCCAGTTAGACTAGAACTAAGTTCAAGAGTAAGCCTAAATCATGAATAATCTGATAAGCTCTGAATGTGGAAATGTATACCCTTTCCTAGAAAACGTCTTTTAAAAAGATACACCAAGAAAAAACAATCCTTGGTGCACATCTTGGAAATTCTTAATGAATATTAATGATGCATAACCTTGTAATGAGCTGTCAACACTCGTCGTTGCGAGTTTTCTAGCACCGAATCAGAGACGACAGTCGTTAAGTGCGACACCTTGCTTAACTTTTAGTCAAGTCATCCTTCTCAGCAGATTCATTTTTGTGTCGCCAATTTGGTTTGCTTTTGTGGTCGTCAACGTTTTGGAACGTGTGCCAGTTGCTCGTGACAACATTCTCAACTATGATCAGTTGAAGTTATTATTCTGGACTCATTACTCAGTTGAAATTATTACTCTCATTAGTACATTACTGTAGTACATTTTCCTTTTGTTTCATGAAAAAGACAATTGAAGGGCTTGGTGTAAAAGGGTGTTGAGTATCATTTTTAAAATTTCGAGAAAAACGCGCTTAAAGATCTGAACTTGCATTGCTTTCTATTGACCACTTCACACTTCTTGCACTAATATCTTTGCACGTATTTTAAATAAAATTTGTACTGTGCTGTACTGTATAAATTATAATTAGTGATTTTCTCTGTAACGCGAATTACTCATCCACGTGCAAAATCACATTGCTTATTTTAAGCAATAATATGTGAATTATACAAAAGTCACGTGAAAAGTTATTTAAATAATGTTCACGTTCACAATTGTGTCACCTTATTTGAATACTAGAAGTAAATCCGTCGTTAATAATAAGGGAATATTTTTGCTATATAAGTTTACACTCACGTTGTTATGGTGAACCCCGTGGATATCATTCTTTACATTCACGTTGTTATGATGAACCCCTGTAGATTTAAAGCATGACTGTTCTCTGCAGACAGACAGACGGACACATCTTTTAAACTATACTAGTTAGGGTGTTATTATGTATAACTGGTATGACCAACCATCTCCATCTAGTGGCAAACAGCACAAAAAAACACAAAAAATGAAGTTTTGAAGACGTCATCCGATAGGCGGGGCTAAAGCGTTTATCTTTCTCACATACGAACAGAACTACAGAACTGGACTATTCTTATTAAGATACAGTATGTTAGTCAAAACCTGAATTCCGTTAAAACCAAAAATTCAAAACACGCAATTTGAGCGTTTGGCGAGTTTCGGCCGCATTAACTAACAATCTTCGTGATTAAGATTAATCGGGTTCTGATTATTGAGATCGGGTTCTAACTAAACTCGGGTTTTGGCTGCATTCTAATACATTGTTCTGTGTAATTCAAAATGGTCACGTGAGTAAAAAAAACCCAAAAAATTCGAGTAATAATTTAATAAAGAATATTTTTTGATGGATGAAACCATTTTTCAATTAACGATATAACATAATCGGATTAAAATCGCATTGACTTTAAAATCGTTGTAACACAAATCATTAAAAAAAAATAATTATCTAGCCCAAATTTGTGCTTTATTATCCGAGATTTTCATATGCTAGTTAATCAATGTCCTTGCTAGGTCTACGTTTTAAATTATTAATTACAAAATTAACTGTCATTAACTATAACATCGTGACACGTAGTGCATAAATCGACATCATTAGCTTAAAGTGAACATTTTTCACACTGTTAATAGTAAACTTACAAAGCTGTGACAATGTTCATAAATTTGTGAAAATTAAGCACAAAATCCTTTCACTTTTAACAATTTTTTTATAACACTAAAATGTAAACTTTTCATCACCAAATTTTTCTAATCGACACTACATGTTAATTAACGACTTAATTACTTCACATCGATTTATCGGCTGCACACACACACACAAAAAAATCAACTTTTACGAATACCTAAATCCCCTCCCCCTCATTTTAACACGTTAAATAATTCACACACAGCTACAAAAAATATTGGTTCTACCAGCAGCGTAAAAAAAAATAATATTTTTTTAGCACTTTCAGAAAGAATCCAATAAATTTCCTGAACTTTTTGGTATAACGATTTTTCTTCGTAAAAAAAATACCACATTAAGTGAAGAAAACCATTTCAAAATGCAAATATTCCAAATTTAACGACCCAACTGTTTGATACCTAAAACTTTTCGTCGTGCATTCTATTATTTATGTTCTTGGTATTGTATGAAATGTCTAGCAGCTTTTGGTAAAGTATGAAATTAAAATTGCAAGAATTGCATTAGGTTGGGTTTAACTTTAATCCCAGATTTAAGCTTACTTTTTTAGAGAAAAAAACTTGTTAACTTAAACTAACCTAACTCACCTAAAACTGTTATTTCACACTTTGCTATTATTTCTATACTTCTACTTGTATATACAACATTTTATTTTAAGTTTTTATGAAATTTTTTATTATACAAGATTTTATATCAAGTTTTATTCAATTTATTTCTAAACAAGATGTCATTTCAAGTTTCTATAAACTTTCTGTACAAGATGTTATTTCAAGTTTCTATACATTTTATTTTTATACAAGATATTATTTCTAAACAAGATATTTGCCAAAAGAGTCTAGGCATTGTATACAAGGGTGGATCAAAAAATAAGTTTCACTTTTAAATAAAAAATAACAAAATGATATAGACACACATTCTATATGTTAAAGGTACACCCTTAATTCGTCAGTTGAGGGTTATCGAAAAGTTGCTCACACGTTTCAATGTTTACAGGCATAAACGAATATGTGTATAATTGAATAAAGTGTGTATTTTTACACTAACATAAATATTATGTGCTATATCATTTTGTTCTTTTTTTTTAGTGAAACTTATTTTTTTATGTATCCTCGTACAATGCCTAGATTTTATACATTGCCGGTAACATGAACTCGTGTCAACTTTCAGACATAATGTATTAGTGAGAAAAAAAAACATTTGAAAAAGTTGTTTTTATATAGTTTTATGGTCTTCCTTCAAGAAGTCCTTATCTAATTGGTTCTTGTATCCTATTTTTATTTTACTTTCACAAAATAAACTTTTTTTCATTGAGGCTAACCTAAAAGCTATTTACAGTGACCTCGTCAATCCTCTCGCTTCATTACTTCAATTGCTCTTTTTCAGAACTTTTCAACAACATTATTTTTTCTCATTCAAACAATTTTTTTTTTAAATATCTAAAAATATATAAAAAAATCACATAATGAAACTATTTTTTTTTTATTCCACATTTAATTTCTTTTCTTCAAGATTTATTTCTTGTTGTCTTGTTTTCACTTTAAGAAAACTCGCCATTTTCAAAGATTAAATGATTCTGAAGAAGATGAAGCAAAAAATCTATTTTGTCAAAGAAGATTTCCTCACACAATCCTTCATGCCATTTTTTTGTATTTCTCCTCAATTTCCACTTCATCATCATTGTTGAGGATAAATGATAGCTTTATCAGCACAAGGGAAAAGCCTCATTTTCAGGTAATAATACCCGTCATCGTTCTTTTGGTGACAATTTGGTTCACCCTAACAAAAACCTTCATCGAGAAAACGACAATTGAATAATAGGCTTGGTATGACAAGTTGGGATTTTTATGTCGGTTTCATTACAAATCCTCGATTCTTTAAAAATAAAACCTGCTATTGACAAAAATTATCTGTAACATTGAGAGTTCTATTCTGTCTGTGTGTTCGGAAATCACGCAAAACACGTCTCGATCGATGGTCACAAAACTTGTTACGTATGTTAAAATCGATTTATTTTGAAACATAGACTGCATTAGATATCGAAATTAGTATTACGAAGGTTGGAAAATGAATATCCTTCACGAACACGAAAAGCGCAACAAGTTATAAATGTCAAAAACTTAAGCAATTATATTTCGCGAGTATGAGAAGTTGGGTCGCGAATGTAAAGCAGCCATTAATAACTCACAAATATTGACATTTTTCAGCAAATACCACTCTATTCTGGATTATAGATAAGTTAAAACCAGGGATACCGAGTACTTAAGTACCGAATACTTATGTACACGTAACAAGTACATTTTAAGTACATTTTCAGTACTT
>JAQIWH010004131.1:0-17786 GCA_034695005.1 Cryptops parisi | reverse complement strand
TTCCTGGCGAATAAGTTTGAGCAAAACAACGATATGTGTAAAAATATTAATGCAAGAAATGTAAAGTAGTCCATAGAATGCAAGTTCAGATCTTTAAATGCGTTTTTCTCGAAATTGCAAAAATGTTACTTGACACCCTTTTACACCAGGCTCTTCAATTTGATTCAAGTTAATTTATTACTGTTTACATTCGTGTTGTGTTGGTAACATAGTAAAGGTTGTTTACACTCATGTTGTTACGATGAGTGTAACACCTCCCCTCCCCGGGATGGAGTTCAAGCGTCAGTAAGATATTTATGTAGGTCTACTGTATACCTATTTTATTTTAAAATTTTATTCCGGATGGAATAAACAGATACAGATTGTGAATATACAACAAATAAACCAGAACTATGAAATATGCAACAAATGAAAATACGACAGTTTGTATTGTTATTAATTATCAAACAAGATATGTTTAAATAGTTTGTTTTTAAAGTGTGTGCAGGTTTTAGTACATGTAAAATTAGTACATCTTAATACACATATTTTAATTGAAGTTGGTAGTGAGTTACAAGATTGAATTGTATTGCGGGGAAATCGGTTATTATTAGCTTATTGAGAAGTGTTTTTGCAGGAAATATCGTGTTGGTAGTTTTCTCTAGTAGTATTCCCAATTATTTATTATTATAGTTGCGTACAAAATATTCGACTGCGTGGATCCATAGTGTAAAAATTCAAAGTTACGATTCCATAAAGAATCAATCTAAAATCTTTTAGCGAAATTGGCTGCTCTAATATCATAAAACACATGCGCGCGCATTGTCACTTAACGTTTCTTTTTTTTATTCACATTTCTGCTGCGTCTTGCCAACCTCTTTTATCACGTCGGTGCAAATTCTCGCGTTTACTCTTTTTACCACGTCAGCGAGACAACCACCCGAGGGGGAGACGACGCCAAATAACGTAATCATGAAAACTAAGTCCTCACGCAACAAACATAATAACAACAACAACAACACCCAACCAAAACAAGACAGTTGAAATCTGCGAGAAGATTGCGCAGGCGCAGCTTTTATTTATTCAGTGACCATCATCACCTGTGTCCCCTCCTCTTATGTTCAGTTAGCGCAAAATCCGATGGTGATGTTCTCCTCCACCCCCTCTCCTCTCTTTTTTTTTCTCTCTCTCTTCTCCACGTGAAAGAAGAATCATCTCTCAAACAAACGCAAACCATCGTCGACTCTCTGGCAACAACAGCCATGCGACGACCAACCCGCAGGCGCACTTAAGTTTTGTGTCCGTTTTGTCGACAAAACCGTCACATTCTTAAGAAAAACAATACTAAAAAAAAAAATAAGACTACAAAAATTTGAACAAAACAAAACAGAAAAGACAATGGGTGACTCGAGTGTTTCGGCAACAGACACTTCGTATAATTCGCCAGCATCTAGCGAAAGTGCTCGCTGCCAACGTTTTTCCATCGCAAACTTGTTGGGAACGACAAGAAATGCAAGGTGCAGTGCTTCGTCCAAATCCGACGACGAATCGGACGGAACCCGGTCCGTGTCGCCTATCGCCAGACCAACACCCTCGGCACAATTCGTCAGACCCACACCAGTGACCTACAGACCATCAGCTTTGTACCCCCATGCGGCTTACCTGGGTATAGACTTGGTACCCGCAGCAGCCGCAACCACCGGATATTCCGGAATCACTTTCGGACACGGAGGTCTGGACGTTGCCGGAACGTCAACGTACCCTTCTGCAAGTGCCGGACACCAGTCACCTACAGCCGCACTGACGTTGTCAGCCGCAACACCAGCCTCGGCTGTATTGTATAACAGCTGGCTGGGAAGACCACATCTATTCAATTTTCAGGGTAACTATGGCAGTTTTTTTTTAGAACTCCTCTTCATCTAATCACTGAAACTAATGTCATATTGACCATATCTATAATAGATTAATACTATATGAAAACAAAAACCAAACCACGGGAAGTTACATAATTCTAACTAAAACCATGTATCTTATATGCAAGTTATAATGTATATGTTACAATTGTTTCCGTAATTTGACATACGCTACAGGTATTCTTGTTACTAACTCAAATACTGTACAGTAGCTCTAAAAATGTATTCGATTCTTAATGAGTAATGTGTATTTAACAATTGTTTCTGAATTGGACAAAAGTTCGCGTAGTTACAGATATTGCTGTTTATTGAATAGTAACTTAAATACTGTAGCTTAATAAAAACTGGACACGATCAGTATTTTTTTTATATTCAATCATTTACCTGTATACGGCACTTGAAATATAATTCAATTTATTATTGATCGATCATATCAATCATATATCTATAACAAGCAAAATATGAACTCAAAGCTACGGGAAACTAACTTGTATTGCAA
Organism: Cryptops parisi; assembly: GCA_034695005.1. Lineage (NCBI taxonomy): Eukaryota > Metazoa > Arthropoda > Chilopoda > Scolopendromorpha > Cryptopidae > Cryptops > Cryptops parisi. Next base: position 15,395 of record JAQIWH010004131.1, on the reverse strand, counting down.
GTTAACTTTCCGTGGCTAGTTTAAAAATGCACTATGTGTGCGATTGTTAATGTATAATGTGTATATATATGCCATGGTACATGTAACAATTATTTCTGAAATTGGACATAAGTAGATCTAGATCTAGTAGATCATAAGTAGATCTTTTTGTAGACACTTTCTGTGTAAATATAACTTTCAACCCGAAAATGGTCAATAAAATTATTTTAGAGATCGATAGTCTAGACAAAGCTGAAAATTGAACTTGCTTATTTTACCAATTTTACTAGTGAAATGTGAATCCGTAATTAATAAAATATTTATAGTTAAATAAAGTGTAAAATGCATTAAATATACCTGATTGGTATATTTTTCATCAATTCCAAAGTAACTAGGCCTACAGTGATTTCAAAGTATTTTAATACTTTAAAGCTGAAAACTTATCGTTAAATACTTTAACGTGTATTATAATTATAACTTATAATTCAAGAAAATTCACGTTTTTCAATGAAATTAATCTGATAGGGAATCAATCACATTTACATCATAATATACAAGCTGGAGATGGTAAAAAATAATAGTGAATTTATAACTGCTTGTTACTGTACAGTTATAAATTTACCATTATTTTTTACCATCTCAGGCTTGTATATTATGATGTAAATGTGATTAATTCCTTATTAGACTAATTTTAGGACCACAAATCGGTACTGTACTTGTTTCATGTGTAAGTAACAATTTAATTTAATGACTGTTGAACTAAAAATATTAGTTTAGATAGTAGCAGTCACAACACAAATATTTCCAATACGAACGATAAATTAACCAGAAGAGTATGTTATGTATTCAATGTAGTAATGTTCATCCCCCTTGTAGTCTTATACAAAGTTTATGATGCAGTAGCCTATGTAATGTTAATATAAATATCTAACATAATATTTTGCTAGGTTGTTAGTGGTCCATATCCGGTTATTGCATTTTGAGTACCACCGAACTATGCTTCTGGAATACTGCTTTTTTAAACTAAAAATAAATTACTAGCAAATGGTTATATTAATCAACAGCAGCGCGTTAGGGTTTCGCTAGTAAACTAATATATTCAATATATATATTACCAATAAATATACAACTTGTAAGTTTTACAAGTAGTTACATTTTAATTATATTGAGTTGGAACAAAAATCGTTTTGTCTTGTATCGAATCACTTACTGATTCACATTAATAAACATACATAATAAACTTAACAGTATTTTCTTCAAGTTTAAGGAAATTAACGAAACTCCCTAGGAGGAGCTGACAATTGTTTTCTTACACATCGTCACACTCCTCTCTACAGACTACTTCAAAATCAAATAAAATAAATACACCATGACAAAAATTACACCCAAAACAGTACATTGACTTTTTTATGGAATCTGCAAACTATTTCAACCATCTTATTAATTTTAAAAAAAAATGTGACCAGGCCCACTCAGAGTCGAACTAAGACCTCTGGAAACAATGAATGCTCCAGTGTGCAACCACTACACCATGGGCCATCTGATTCTAAAGACTCTAATATCGGCCTTTATTTCATTGTGAGATAACGATTCCAGACAATGTCCAATGCTTATTCGTCATCAACGATGACACCGCTTATTTAAAAATATAAAAAAAAAGTGTACAACAAATTATTTTTATAGTCGCTTTTCATTATGGCTTCAATAAAATACCTATTTTTCTAAAAAAATAAAATAAATATACATCTTAAAAATCACATGACTTAAATGTCAGAAAACGACAATCATCCAAAGTCATCTTTTGATTTCAACACGTCTCATTATCACTTACGCACTAATCGGTCGCTTATTTTCAGGAGTATTTTTTTTTTCGACAACGTTTGCCACATCTAGGAAGACATTAAAAAAGTTAAATTATTTTTTTTTTTAATGTATCATCCTTAACGTGAAATGACATAAAAACAAGTTAAAAAAAGTTTGACATAGAAGACGTTACGGCAGTTGCTAAATCTAAACATCTCACTCTATCGCTAATGAGGATAATTGAGTTTTATGAAGCATTAACAAATGCATGCGAGTTAGTCGTTGTTGAAAACCGATTAATATGCAATTCAAATAGCAGTTTAAAAAGCTTCTTCGAGCTTTTAAAAAATAATAAACAAACGCGTACAGATACAAAAAATCAACAACACCTCAGTTCTATGTAAACTAAAAAGAAACACACGAGAGAAGAAAAAACCAAAAAACTAACATCCACCCGTGTAAAGCAAATTAATTTTATGAAGTAATTTTAGCAGTAAACTTCCAATTACAGAGTCATGACAGATTCCTTTTGCACCTGGAGGTCGATGGCGGCCCCTTTGTTGTTTCGGGAGGGTAGTAGAGAATATGGTATAGTAGTAGAGATGGTTATATAGTATGTTTTCTTTTTTTAGGAGGGGAGCGTATATAATAGTGTATGTGTATAGACTGTCTGAAACAGCGTGGGTGGGACGATGGTTATTTTTCTACCTGGCGGACCCCTCATCATTGTCGGGGGGTCTACCCATTAACAATACGGTGACAACGTTCCTAACAACACTTGTTTCTGTAGTGGGTACAGTTGTCTATAGTCAGTTTTCGTTGTTTAGACACCTCTGTTGACGATCGTTGAACAAAGTCTACGCGGTGTCTCGATTAGCGAAATGATGTGAAATTCGACGTAGTAAAAAATGTTGAATCCCATAAAAAAAACAATCTCTCGCTTTTTTTTTTGTAACTTCCAAGCAAAATTTAGAGAAACTATATTTATGTACAAGTGAAAATTTGAAAATGTTTGTAATTGTGAAAATAGATAATCCCTCACTTGAAAGATTGTTTATTTTTCTTAGTATGTCACAATATAAGAGTGTTTTGGATGATATGAATAAGTCTATAAGAAGAGTAAAATCTAACAAGAATGCGTGTAAAATATTACAAAAAAGTGTGAAATGGTAATCCTATAGACATAGCCAACAAATCTTTTCTTTGTTGGCTATGCTATAAATATCAAAATTGTCCATGTAGTGAAATATAACCTATCAATCAAATGTGGAATATATCATTCAAAATGGTGTATACTAATTGACTTCTTCATATAGTACTGTATTTTAATTCAGAATTTATTTATTTTTAGATACAAACTAAAAAAATATTTCAAATATGCAGTATTAATGTTTATACTTATGAATAACAACATATAAAAAAGTTAGTGTTATGTACATAATTATACAGGATGTAATTATGCAGTAAAGAGTTTCTTTAGATTGTAACTTTTGAAACACCCTGTATGAAATAACCTCTTTTTTATCTTCTAAGCTAAATATATAAACTCTATAGTATAAAAATAAAGATTAAATTTTCACTTGTATATAAATACTGTATAGACGCTATACAGTATTTACAAACAAGTGCAAATTTAAAAATCATCTTTGCATATAAAGAAGTGCGTCTGAAGTGTGTATGAAGTGTATCTAAATATACTTCTAACCGTTTTCCTTTTAATACTCTTCAGTTATAGAATAGTCTTCCTACTCGAATAAGAAATTGAGTGTTGAGTCGAATAAGAAATTGCCAATTGAGTGTTCTATCATAACATGCAACCAACAATGTATACATTTTAAGTATAAATTAAGAAGTCACATCTACAGTGTGTAAATTTTTTCTTGTTTCTTTACTCATTTGAGTGCACAATAGACAATAAAACAACAAAATAATTAATGTGCTGTAATAATAAATGCAGCTAAACGTTTAAATTTAATTTAATTTCACATGTATAATCTAGTGTAGTAAAATTGTTTATTTTTAATACATATCGATATAAAGGTGTTTCAGTTAACATTTAAAATAAAAAACAAAAATATATAAATAAATAAGTTTATAATAAAAGTGATGGATATAAAATCAAATAACATCAAATGCAAAACAGTAATTCTATAGAGCGTTTCAAAAGCAAATGCGCAGTTTTATAGTTCCAAATCAGAGTTATTATAACTACTGTATTAATTTTTCTACCCATAAGTATTAATATCAAATTTGATGTACAAGTATTTATTTATACAGGAAAGAATTTTGTGTATTTTATACAAGAATACATTATGCAGCACAGTTGTATACTGTTTTTCACTGCATAATTACTTTTGAAACACCCTGTACAATTACACTTGTAATTCTAACACTATAACACGTATACGATAATGTCATCAAAAAACTAGTTATAGTAACACTAGATTATAGAATGTAAGTTACATTCATGTGTACAAAATAAATAATATAAATAAAATCAGTTTTATGTATTATATGTATTTGACCTATACAAAATGTAACTATACAGTTTAATGTAATTTCACTACATAGTCACTTTTGAAGTATCTTGTACAATTGCATGTAACACTAAACTGTATTAATGACAAAAGTGTTTTTTTTTGGCACATAATGAAAACAATACGAAATTCTTCAGTTATTCGTCAAACACTTTGTGACACATGAAATTTGGAAAACAAAGAATAATCGATATAGAGAAAATAGTAAATAATGAAATATTTCGATAAAAAATTTGCAAAACGAGTTGGAAAAAACCAAAATCAATTGCTTGAAACTTCTGACAAGAATATAATGCCAACAATTATCGCTTTTTCATTGTTACTATTTGGTGTCTATACAATAATATTTTGGCTTTGAAAACAGAATCACATTAAAATTCGCCGCTTGGAAACCATAAACCAATTATATTGAACTTTCACACGGGTAAAAAAAAAAAAAACAATAAATAAATAAATAAATAAAAAACGAAACTTCACACTCGACTAATTTTCACTTTTCAAATATATAACCACAATAAAAAAAAAATCGCGTCCCCTATGACAACTGATGTTGATATTATTAAATAATTGGCATGAATCCGTTATCGAGTGGAAATTGCCTCACCGATCGAAGAATGGGTGTACAATAGACGACTGTGTTAATTCTATGTTTTTCCCTTGTGATCCTGCCTTTGATAAGTTTATCATCGTCTGCGGGTTTTGTTCCCAGTTTAGTTCATCATAGGTCATTTCGGTTAATAGGTGCTAATCGAGGAAGCCAAATGTTGCGGTTTCCTAAATTGATGACTTCATCTATTGTTGATCGCAACCTTTTAATTCTCTGCGGTTGACAATAAATCCCACGTGATCGGTGTACCAACTCCGCCCAATAGGTCGTATTATAATATCTCAAATGGACCGTGATGTCAACTAATAACAGAGTTGGCCATAGGGAGTTGGATGTAATTGTTTTCATTCGTCGAATTAACCTATCTCTGCCAACTCTGTTTTTGTTAACTCAAAAAAAATCTTTTATTCTGCCATCATCGTCAGTTTGGAAATTTATTTCCTTCGTAACTTTGATTATTTTTAAACTGGGTTTTACCGATTATAAATTTCTTATTTATTTTGATACCCCCATTCCACTATACCCAATAGGACTTGTTTAAGACATTTGAAGAGCTCATTATCAAAACGTCCACATTTTGATCATTTTTGAGTTGAGAGGCTCTGAAAACTATCTGTGCATCGCTGATTTCAAATGTTTTTTTTCAAGACTCAAAACTTATTATTTCCTACTAAAATGCACTTTCAAAAACAACGTTATATGCAAAGTCTATAGTCAAATAAATAAATAAAACCGCTTCCGGAAAAATTGTATTTCATGGATTTAAGACGGTTTGGAAATAAGCTCTTCGTTTTTTGAGAAGTGGGCGTTTTTTATTGTTGTTTAGTTACACTTGTTAATCTTTTTTAACTTTAAAAATTTTACAATTCTTCACCCTGAATAACATGACTAACAACCTCAAAAGTAATATACTAATATCAATATCCACGTAATAATCAAGCCCATAAATTTAACTTTGAAAAATGGTCTAAAACATTCGCCTTTTACACGAGTATATACGGTAATTATACATATATAAATTTTCCTATTTAATAAGAAACTTGTGTTAAAATTTCAGCTCCCAAACCTATTGGAAGGCGAACTCGAAAACCGGGAATTGACAGAAAACCACGACAAGCGTACAGCACAAAACAGTTGGAAAGGCTAGAAGCAGAGTTCAAGGTACGAAATTCATTACATCACGTCATAGAAATCTATTTTTTTTTATGACCGAGTTATCATTTATATTAAGAAGTAATACTCCCACCCAACAGGTCGACAAATATTTGAGTGTAAGCAAACGAATGGAACTTTCTCAAGCTCTCAACTTAACCGAAGTCCAGATCAAAACGTGGTTCCAAAACAGAAGGTACGTGCCCAAATATTGGATAAAAGTTTGAAAATAGCATTAAAAAATTTAAAAATATAATTTCGTTTCAGCAAGTACACTATAACTGATTATAAATCAAACTTTTCATTAACACCATACCATTTTATAATAAATCTGCAAAACGTCGTACATAATTTGAAACAAGGGAGTTGGAAAACTATTTTTAATTAAAAACTGTTTGTTTTATTGTGATTCATGAAGTTTGTCGGTCTAATTTTGAGATACCCTGTCAATTAACTTAAATTTGTTTTAAACACTAGAACGAAATGGAAGAAACAAATCACCGCAAGAATGAAAATGGCTCAACGACAAGGCCTATGGGGTGCACCGTATTTCGCAGCCGCTGCACCACCATCACCTTATCATCCATTTCTTAATTCCTATTATCAACAATTAGGAAGTCTAGGGGTCGTTGGAACAGTTAACACACCAGCTGGATTAGCTGCGACAACAGCAGCGTTATTAACACACGAACAGGACTCGAACCCACAACAAACTTTACACAGTGCTAGCAAATTAAGTGTTTCTAACCAAACTCCGTCTTAACTTAGATTCTCCTGTTTCTTTTTTTTATATATATACTTTGAATTTTTTTATATAAACATATTTTTCCTCGTGAATGTTTAATTAAGGTTGTTTGGTGAACAAAAATGATGTTTCAAAATGAAAAGTGTTTCAAATCTGGCAGTGAAATTTAAACTATGTTTTTAATTTTCAAAGTATGAACGTGTTAATTCATACTACACATCAGTGTAAAGGTTAGGTCACAGAATTATTACTTGTGTTCATTATTGAAATAATTTATAAAATTTGAGTGTGTACTGAGTATTTTTTAAAGAACCTGGTGTAAAAAGGGTGTTGTCAAAAATGACATTGACAAACAATTTTTGTCAAAAACGACCTAGATGCACTTCAGAGTGTGTTAGGTGCCTTCCTATCCTAACGCATAACTTTGAGCAAATCAACAATACTGTATGTGCAAAAATATTAGTGCAAGATGTATTATACATTTAGCAAAAACTGAATTGCGACCATTAAATGATTGAGAAACGTTCTATATTACAAAAAAATTACATTAACTGACTCAGTAATGAACACTTGTAAACAAAACAATGACATATTATACTAAAGTATAATTTTTAGTGTAATATGTCATGCTCAAACCTGATAAAATATTATAGTGTGCTATAATTTGTTTATATGGTTTCAAGTTTGTATAGATCTTTCAGCGACGTTCATGAAACTTTTTAGTCTAATACGAACAGTTGTGACAAAATGCATAAGAAATCGGCCCAAGAAATCTGCATATCAGAAAAATAAATTTCAGAAAGTAGAACAGACAAATCGTACAAATAAATTTTAAAATAAAAAGTAGACCTATATAATACGAGTGTATAATAATACAGTACTGTACAAACAACCGCCGATTTTGTTTAACTTTTCAAAATGTTATACACTGCAATGGAAGAAACGACTTTTTCAGACACCTTTCTCCAATAAAATACAAACGGGATTTTCGATTCATAGATATTACAAGTATAATTTCGAAATAAACCAAATTAAGTAATGCACAAACCCATTAACGGTAATTATGAAATGTTTAAATTAATCTAAAAAAAATGTCATATTTGTCTTCACACTTTTGAACGATATTTTGTGTTGTTTTCATAAATAAACATTGCCTCTGACTTAACCTAAACATTGAACAGGTTTGTAGTCGATTACAAAAAGTTTGAGTCATCCCATTCTTAAAATGTCACAATCAAGAAAAGGGTTTGGTCAAAAATCGAGGTCACCCTACACGGCTGGTCTAACCAGTTTTGACCAGTTATAGCCTCAGAGCCAGTCATAGACTACCAAGATCGTCATAGAAGACCAGTCATAGAGATTAGCCTCTAACCCTTGATTGACGACCAAAGGTGATTGACGACCAATGCGTTGTCTCATCTTGGAATTCAACCCGGAAAAGTAGCAATGCATCACACATGTGTTGGACTGGACAAAGACAGGTCAGTCTTCCCCTGCATCCGTCCACAACGAACAAAATCTGCTAGATCCATGCTACAGTATTTCTGATTTACAAAAAGTAAAAAGAAAGGTAGGCTACTATCAATCATGTATGCTAATATCTATATTGTATACGGCTGTTTCAAAAAACGTTTTGGAACAACAATCTACCGATCGGAGTGTTTTTCCTATCACGTTGAGTGTCGACCCCATAAAAAACAGGTCATTTTCTATGGTCGTGGTTGAACGTGATTTCAAACCCCACGTGCAGTACACATAAAAATCAAAGAAACATGGGATAAAATTCGCATTGTGCCTAATTCGACGACAAATCAACCAAAATGTGAAACGCGTTCTGTTCAAGAGAAGTATTGTGTATAAGAAACACAAATAGAAATTTGTCCAATGCTAGAAATAAGTTATCGACAAAGGTGTTCATTGTCATCAAATTGGTTTATTCAAACGGCCTTTGCATGCTATCGAATCAAATCTACAAGATCGTCCAAAGGTAAGTTTTTATTTTAATTTCTTTTTAGTAAGCAAATTTATAGTTTATTAACATTTAGTTTCGGGATATTTTATCGCGTTGAACAGCGTCATCTCCAAACAAGAAGACACTTTTGATTTCAACAACTTATGTTTGTGAGTGATGACGCCTTCAGTTTTATGATGGTACATATACAGTACTGTATAGTACCATAATAGTTCAAGCCTTTACTAATTAATTCGTTCCGACCCCTTTTTTCGCAAAGCGCGATTTCGTCACGTCAAGCGAGAACTAATTTTCCAAATGAGTAATGCCATTTGTAAAAATGCAAGGCCTTTGTGCGGCGTTGCGTAGCGTAGCAGTTCAGTTCTTGGCGGGACTTTTGAAATAACTCTCATGGTCCGCCGTTCGTTATTCGTAAACCGAAAAATACCCACTGTAGTAGTTTTCAATCTTTTTTTTTTCAAAGTGGCACACTTTGCCTCGTGTGCCGCTTTTTCATTTTCTCGTTTGTACACTTTGACTACCGCCACAGCAAGACCGTGTTCACTTTGGACGCTTTTAGCGCATAAAATCGTCCAAACACAAATGATAATCTTTGTCTTTGTAACTTTCATAGACGAGCCTGATGTTATCAGGGGATTCAGTCTAGCAGGAGATTGGCCAGGGGGCGCTTTGTAAGGAGAAAACGAACAGGACAGCAAACGATAAACAAAAATTGTTGAAAATTGTGAAAAGTATTAAGATAAGATGATGTGGGGCAGAAAAAAAAAAGTTCACTACATGCTGAACCTAGTTTAATAAAACTAAACATTTATTTATTTAAAAAAAAGCACAAAAATATTATAACACGCAAAAAAAAGGCGATCTGTTTATATCGCGTGTGTTGGAAACAACAATAGGCAGTAGACGACGATAGTTATAGGCAGGAAGGGTCGAGCGCTACTTCAGAACAAAAGGCGTGATTAAACGCGTCACTCAACGAAACGTCACGCGCGCGTTTTTCGACCTAGGCCTACCTGTCTACAAATTCTAAGAACTGAAAAACCGTTAAGAAGTCTATTGTTCACTACGTCACCATATCCGGGTTGCTATTGCTTTGGCGATCAACGACTTTGTATGGAAAAACGGATAAAACTTCGTAAAAAATCAAGAAACAGTGTAAAGATACCGAAAGTGGATGTTAAAGGAAAGATAATTTAAAGACGAACCGAAAGAGATGACTTTTGAACGTTTTGTGTGAATCTTCGACGAAGAACAGTTTAATAAAAACGTGTTGGGAAAAGTGCTAGAAATAACGGATAATCGAACATTCGTAGTGTTTAAGGATAAGAAAATGAATTTAAAACAGTAGACAGCAGCACAGCGAATTGTATTGAGTAAATTTGAACTTGTATAAGTAAAAAGACGTGTACAGTGCGATGTGTCTTAGTTACAGAAAACCAAACAGAACTGTAGCGCGAGTAAATTGTAATATTGTGATGTTCAGGGAACTACAGGCAATTATTACACGATAAAATGTTAAATGAATGTAAATATGGTTAACGAATATGCAGCTGGCTGTGCTACGAAATGGTTAAGGTTTTTACTAATGTACTAATGTTTAAGAAATCGCTATAATTTTGTTAGCATTTAAGAAATTGCTAAGGTTTTAATTTGCTATCGTTTTATCAATATTTAAAGAATTGTTAGTATTTTCACCATGAACGATATAAGTTAAGAGAGTTGCAATTTGATGAATAAGTTTTAAGAACGTACTGATTATTGTTTGATCATAGTTACTGGTTTTTAAGTGTTAATTATATAGAGAATAAACGGCTCGTGGTTCGAAGAAAAAACGCGAAACATAGATAGTATAGGTTTCAAACTTTTTATTTTAATTTAGTTTTGAAGCGTTCCGGCCTATGGTGTTCTAAGAGGACCCCTCTTCATGGGTCGGAAACCAGGGGTAGCTAAAGCCCCGATCCTTAAGCGACAAGGGCGTATCAGGCGATGGTGAGGAGACCGGGATCTCTGGAGAGTTTGGAACGCTGAAAAATGTAAAAACCATTTATTAGGATTTATTCGGAGAAACCTCTTTCAAAATTACAACTTGTAAAGCTTAAGTCTATGTGGCCACTAGACCTAAGAAAAGCAAGTTAACAAAAGTTGACTAACTATAAATATATTTTAATGAGCACTATGGGAGTTGACCACCAGGGCGACGCACACTTGATCAGATTTTCTGACAAACAACAAGTTCCAACTTTTGTCTTCATCAAACTCATCAATCAGAAGAACTCGTAAAAAAAACGTTGGCTGTTTGTTCTTCAAGCTCACTCACGACAGAGACGTGCTCGACTACGGCGAAGAAGATGACTCGACGCACCAGCTTGTCGAGTTTCGGCAACGGCTACATGATTCGCACTTGTACTGTGGTCCAGGTTAGTCGTTGGAGGACACAGTGGTCCCTGCAAGGTTAACCCTAGTAATGTCATTGTCAAATTGTTGAAATAGTAATCAAATGTTTCTAGTGGAAACCACTTGGTGGGTGTTGAGTAGCTGTATTATTTTGGTGCTCTCGGCTGCTGAGCTAGTAAGCTACGAGCTCGTTCTCCACATGAGATTTTATTGCATTGTGAGACTTTGCATCGCACCTGCGCATAAGTGCCAAAAAGAGGGGAAGAGTGGCTGGTGACGCGCGCATGGGAAAGAACGACGCAGCGCAAACTAGCACCAACATCCAGGAATCCGGGGGTCAAGCACTGATTACCCAGCAAACAAAGACGACCACCGCATTCTTCACTGGCAGCAACGAGTCGACCTTCGGGAAAGAACAGGTACACAAGAAGATGGCAAACGCTAAAAATCGATGAACAACAACAACAAGATTGAAAAGACAACATGTTTTAAAAATGTGTTGAATGTGGAAACGAACTGATGATTAAAACTGTTCTCAAATATTATAAGGTGTAAGAAGGTAATGGGACAAACAGAGAGTAAAAAGGGCAAATAGTGCATGAAAATGGAAGACAAGGGGGTGTGTGAAGGTTCATAGAATAATTAATGGACAATGAATGGAATTGATGAGTGATGAATGGAAATGACATGAGTGGAATTGAAACAAATGTTTATTTAAAACGAGCCCGCATCGGGACGGGAGTCGTGGCACCCACGAGACATTACCAAACGTCCAACTGGACGACGGAGTAGCGGTGACCCGGCGCAAGAAAAGAGGGGATGGCGCGACCAAATAACAGCTTAAGAAAACAACGTTTCGAGAGAGTTGTCACCCGACCACTGTCTCGCTGACACCAAATATCTTCAGTAAACCAGACGAACCACCAGCACGCAGAGTCGAGTACCACGCCGAATAATCGACGGTCCATCCAGAGCCATTATCTCTATTACCAACGAATGAGTGCCTCTACCAAGACCATCTTTGCCGAGCCTTGAGACGACAACATTACGATGTGCCAGCCTCGCCCAGAACCAGTCACATTGAGTATCGTAGCCTGTTGGCAGTTTCATTGCTAAGGTGTCATCGAAAGTGTAACACTGCTTGCGAATGTCGAATTAAGGTTTTAGTCGAAGCCATGTTATGGTTCATAGCACAATATAGAGTAATCATATTTTTCACTGCCGAGTTAGTAGCAATCAGCTGAGTTTGTACATGAGGTTTTTCATGTGGTGTAGTAGCCAATGAGTTAGAGTAACTAAGGTGTGTTAGATGCGGTAGAAGTAAGCACGCAAAGTACGTAAAGAGTGAATGGAAGGTAGAATTGAAAGAGTAACTGGCGCACAATTGTCTGCGTCAAATTTCCCGGGTTAATTTCCCAGTATATTCAATTATCCTGCCGCGATCGAACCGCCGACGTAGTGGTGTGAGAAACGTGACAAAAGACAAAGCCAAAAAGTCGAACAGTATCTGTAGACGCAAGTGCAGATTGACGTGACAAGAGATAGAAGGCAAAAAGTCGAACAGTATCTGTAGACGCAAGTACAGATTGACGTGAAAAGTGTAGCAAAGTAGATACGAAAGTAAACCGGAAGGATTGTGTTGTATTGTTAAGAGGTTGTATTGAATTGTTGAGAAGCAAGAGGTGAATAAATTATTGTTCACCAAGTACGAGGTTTAACGTACGCTGAATTCAAGTGTGTTTTGCCTTAGTCAATGTTGCAGGAGAATCTGAAGTCATTGGGTGTTTTTGGGGTTTTTTCAGGTTTTAGTTAAATTGAGCGCAGCGAGAGTAGCGAGTAGGACCGGATAAGGTACGTGGTCATAACCAAGCAACCAGACAAACCCACTATACGATCGAGCACGTATCCGGAGGTTCACGACACGTATAAACTCGCTTGCAAGCGAATAAGCAAGTTTAAAACTCCCCCTTATTGCCGCTGCCCGGCAACGCCAGAGTCGCGCAACCGGAGAGAAAGAAAAGAAGTACGCACAAAGCACGGATATCGAGCGTCCCTTCAAGCCGAGGAAGGTCGATTGTTTGCGGTGCACAACGCAGCAAAGTCCCGAGTGCAGAGGCGGGTTTGTGCGCGTAAGTTGGGCATCGCTTAACGAGAGTTTCATAGGTAATAATCAAATAGGCCCCAAAATCCCAACAGCATATTCATGTAACAAGATAGAAAAGATAACAGTATGAGAGACCTTTTGCATTACACCTGTGCATAAATGACTAAGGGGGGAGGAGGGGGTTGTGATGCATTCCTGAGAAGGAACAGCGCAGCGTGGACAGCTACCGGTAACTAGGAATCCAGGGGTCAAGCGCCAATTACCCAAGCAAACAAAGATGACCACTGCATTCTTCACTCGTGGCGACGAGCCCGACCTTCTAGAAAAAAACGGGTAAACAAGAAGATGGCTAGCATTAAAAACCCGACAAACAAAGATAACAGCAAGACGACCGTACAAAAACAAAAAACATGGTTTTGTGGTGAATGTGGAAAGGAACTGATGATGACATTGTTTCGACTATGGTGAAGTGTAAACCATAGTGTGACGAAAGATAGAAAAAACGCAAATAGTACATGAATGAGGAGGGCAGGGTGTGTGTAAACACTCTTACAATAAAAATGAGACAACGAACGACATGGGTAGAAATCAAAAATTTATTTAAGGCAAGTCGGGCGCGGGGCTCGACCCGAGCGCATAACAACCGCAGTCACCCGGGTGGCCACGGTTCGCCGAATCATCGGGAGAGGCCGGTGTGGACAAAACTAAAATTAATAAAAAATTTTAGAAAAATTTCTCACTAGGCCTAACTGTAAAATTGTAAAATTAGGAATAGACGAGAGTCTAGACAAAATTCGGAAATGTTCAAAAATTGGGGTTAAGGAATATTTGCAAGTAGTCAGTTTCCAAGAACAAGGGGTCACCAAAACAAGTAAGCAGAAAAACGACTTACCGTGTCGACGACCGCGAGAAAAAACGGTGGAGGCAAACGAGAGAGATGGCAGACGATCGTTACCAAACGTCCAACTGGACAACCAAGCAGCAGGGACCCGGCGCGACCAATTAAAAGCTTAGGAAAACGACGTTCAAAAAACGTTGTCACCCAGTTGCTGTCTTCACGACACAACACACTCTCGAGGACCAGTAGAAGGCAGAGGACCGAGGACCAGCAGAAGGCAGAGGACCGAGAACCACGACGCAGAGTCGACTATCCATCCGGAGCCACTCTTTCTACCACCAACGAATGAGTGCCTCCATCAAGTCCATCTTCACCGAGCACTGAGCTGACGACACTACGATGTGCCAGCCTCACCCAGAACCAGTCACATTGGGTATCGTAGCCTGTTGGTCGTTTAATTGCTGAGGTGTCGTCGACAGCGTAACACTGCTTGCAAAATGTGGGGGTTATGTTTTTTGTAGAAAGTATGTTATGGGTTGTTGCACAGTACAGAGTGATCGTAATTTCTACTGCCGAGCTAGTAGCAAATGAGTTCAGTTTGTACATGGAGTTTTATCACGTAGTATAGTAGCCTATGAGTCTAGTTGGTACATAAATAGTTTCATGCAGTAATATTAAGCACGCAGAGTACGCCAGGAGTGAATAGACGGTAGAGTTAAAAAAATAATTTGGGCTTGATCGCCTGAGTTATTTTCCAGATTAACCCCCAGTAAAATTTAATTAATCGTCTGCCGCTGTTGAATCGCCGACATAGTGGCGTGAAGGTCGAAGGTAAAACCTAAGAGAAAAAAATTTTGAACAGTATCTGTTGAAAAAGTTCAGGTTGACGTGACAAGTATAGTGAAGTGCATAGCGAAGAGAACAGCAAGAGTATATTGAGTTGTGAAGATATCAGAGTGAATAAATATATTGTAAACCAAGTACGGGGTTTAGCGTATGCTGATAATCATTTGTGTTTGCCTTAGTCAATTTTGCAGGAGAATCTGGGGTCATTGGGTGTTTTTGGGGTCCGCAGTTTTTAGTAATTCATAGCGCAGCGAGCGGGCAACGAGTCGAGCCGGATAAGGTACGTGTTCACAACCAAACAACCAGAAAAAACCACTATGTGAAAAAACCACTATGAGCACGTAGCCGGAGAATCATGACGCGTTGCATAAACTCGTACGCGAGCGCACAAGCAAATTTAAAGCTTCCCCCTTTGCCG
>JAQIWH010004130.1:0-17786 GCA_034695005.1 Cryptops parisi | reverse complement strand
ACAAACATACACACACACACACAAACATACACACACACATACACACACATACATACACACTAATCAGAACTGTAGTTTTTATTCTCCTCTGTTTTAATCTTGTTTTCAGCAGTTTTACTAAATGTTAGTAGTGTTTTTGTACAGGAATCTTTTGGTGTAGCTGATTTAGCTAGTTTGGATAGCGCTTGTTGCAAACAACATCAGCGACAAATAAAATCGGACAGTATGAAAAACTCCATCTCGTTAAAGCCATTTAAAGACTTATGTATAGTATTCGGTCCTGTTGTCAGTCTAGGTAAAAGTGCAGCTTATTCCAGGTTGAGACGAATCAATTCGTGCAGTTTCTTTTCTGCATAATTCACCAGGAATTAAATAATTCACCACTGAGGAGAGCTTCGTAATGCAGAGCTTCAGGGTTTATCAAATATTTACAAGCGTCTTTCATCATTATTTTTTTCTCTCTCGTTTTCTGTCGTCTTCTTTTTCTTTTGACTTTCACTTTTGTAATTTGACGTCATACGTTTTCTCTTATGAATAAGATGAACTGATAAAGGGAATCCACATATTCAAGACTAAATTTTTTTTTTAATTAAATGAAAAAATTTAAATTAATAAACTTTGTAATTAATTGCTTCGAAATTGCTGAGCTTTGTGTGTTCATGTGGCAGTTTTAGTTTTTAATTACGCATTCAATGAATACGAGCGT
Source organism: Cryptops parisi (assembly GCA_034695005.1). Lineage (NCBI taxonomy): Eukaryota > Metazoa > Arthropoda > Chilopoda > Scolopendromorpha > Cryptopidae > Cryptops > Cryptops parisi. Next base: position 17,080 of record JAQIWH010004130.1, on the reverse strand, counting down.
AAACACGAATAAGTTGAAGCAAGGTTCTTAAAGTTGTTTTTTTTTACCACAAATACTATTTATACAGTACGTATCATTTCATATTAAAATTGTCAATATAAAAGATGAGAAAACGACATCATCATAGAAAGAAAAATCCACATAAAAATAAAGATGATTTTATCCAAACCCGAAGTTATGTATATGAGCGCATATTAGCGAATTGATTTTCATTTGTCGATACAGATGCATATATTCAGGCTTCCCACAAAATAGGAAGCTTAAACTTACCGTTTTTATGCGGAAGCTATAAACCTCAAAATCGCGTATTAATATTTTTTTTTATTCTGCATCAGTGCAGATACATATAGGTGTATTATAGATAGACCTCGGATTTGTAAGAAGTTGCATGTTTTTTTTTGTCTATAGGCAGCTCCCTCAGAATTGGTTAGGATGTTATTCATTGTTGCACAAGTACAATGCTTGAATTTTATTTTGCATATTTTTGCATATTTCAGATGTTAGTGCATAATTTTGCATATTTCAGATGTTAGTGCATAGTTTTGCATATTTCAGGTGTTACTGCATATTTTTTGCATATTGTAGCATTTATTTATATAAAATTTTTATTTTAGTATTTATTTTAATAAAATTTCTATTGTCAACCTAGGTTTCTTTAAAAAAAATTTTTCAAATATTATGCAATAAGAAATTCCAAATTCTACAACATGGCAATAAAATGCTAAAAATAAAATGCTTTAAATTTTAATTTTTTTGCAGGACACCTAGAAAACAAATTGCATATTGTCATGTCTACTGCACATTTTAAACAGTTTTGTGACATTTTGCATGCATATTTTTATGTTTTTAGTGCATATTTTCGCGTTTTTGGTGCATATTTCAAGGGGTTTTAAGTGCATATTTTTTATGTTTTTAGTGCATATTAATCCGAGGCCTAGTAATTATGTAGGTATATACATAACATTTCCAAATTTTCATCAACACAAAATTTGTTAAGTTAAACCAAATCCTTCACACGTTATATGATGACATGTTCTACTCACGTGTAAACTTTAATAATAAGCTATTGGTTTGAAACCTCTGACCTTTGGAGGCTATACACACTCGATTTGAAAGGATTTGGTTAATACACGAAAGTTACTGTTATCGCCACCAATTATTATCATTATCATCATCATCATCGTTATCATCAAAGTTTGAACTTATTCTATCTAAAAGGGTTTGCGTATAGTGGGCGGGTTAACAATATCAACAACGTTCAATGAAACCCGAATCAACGAGAGCTCGGAGTGGAATGTCAGCTATGATAGGAAGATTCATTTGTGGTATGCAAAAGTTATCATTTATTTAAAGCTGAAATTCTCTCTTTTATTTAAACTAGTGATAAGTGAATTTCATCGAGCATTATTCATAACTTTGGTTTTTGGGAGAAAGGGGGGTGGACTTAAACAGAAAGTTGAATTGGTTTTGCTTTTTACAAAAATTTGTTCAATGTTATATGGAGATGTACTCGTACTATGTAAAAGGATAACCCATCAAATAAACCAACTTTAAATAAAAACAACTTTTGATATTCGTTGCACGTATTTGAAGCGCATTTTGAAAACTTTGTGCATTCGACTCGAGAATTCTGCAGTTGTTTCCTAAGCTTTCCGACGACAACTGAATTTTTTTCGGTCTTACCTTTCTTTAGCCTATAAACAGCTAGCTACGTGACAGATCCGTTAGCACTTATGTTCTTCCTATACTACACAACATCTTTCAAGAAAACAAAAAGTGTAACACTCCAACAGCATGTTCCAATATATCTAAGCTATCCAGCGAATAAAAAAAAACCGGAAACACTATCTTTTATGATGCGGAGCTCGTACGCTGAATACAAAATTCACAATAAACGTGAAATATTTTAATAGTCGTGTATGGTGAACATGACTATTTTTGTATGACTAAATGATGCAAAATAATTATCACTGAAGTACATTTATCATGAACCTAATAAATTACAGTGAACATGAAACAAGTAATAGGAAAAAATTATTTTAATGCGACTTTTTAAACCTGGCTTGATATTCTGTTTTTGTTTTAAAACCAAATTTAAAAAAGCAAAGAGAGACTACTATGGAAAAAATAACTTCTTATGGAGATTCATAAACAGTAACAAAAATAAAACCAATCCAATACTTCAACCTGAACAATATGATAACTACTTAAAATGGTGTGACAATCCTACTAATAGACACATAACCACTAATATCCATCAAGTTCAGACACATTTATTACCAGAAGGCGGTTCATTAAATTTAACTACCATTAGCACCATCAATCAGGTCCTTACACAAAATAAAACAATTACCTCCCCCATTACAGAAATCATAAATTTAAAATTTATCAAAGCAATAGACACTCCTATTATTCGTATAATATTAAACCTTATTATGTTAATACAATCAACAAGTATATATCCGGCTCTATGGAAAATCGCAAATATTTATCCCAAATACAAAGGAAGTCCTTAAAATTTATATACATCTTTCCGTCCAATAGCTTCACTTACATTTCTTTCTAAAGTAGTTGATAAAGTCTTATTTAAAGAGCTAAGTTACGCAAAGCTTTTACACAAATTAATAACTTGAATAAAATGTCTTTTATTTAATACCAAAAAAAGTCTCAGTATTTAATGAAAAATCGTTTTAAACGGAATCTTCCTGCCACCGTATTTTTTACAACGTTAGAACGTTCCTCGAAGTCGCGATGGATCACCTAACCTGATTAGCACCAGTTGGAAACCAAATTTACGGAACTATTATGGATAAATGATTTCCTTAACTAGAAGCTAACTAAATAAATAACCAAAACGAGAAGCCAGAACATCTTTCAGTGCCAAAAGAGAGCTCGCAAGGTAATCTTTATCACGAGTTATCTACGACCAACACGACGATATCGAGCGAAATCCAATAGAATAAAGTAGAGCCGAAGACTACAAATTCCAAGGCGCGTTGAATCTGCAATAATGCGGTGATCAACGATAATGAAGATGGAACAAATCCCATAATTCTTCGCGTTATTGCGTCATCTCAGCGAGATAAGGTGAGAAAAGATGGGGCACTTCAATGACAAATAAAAGTGGAAAAAAAAACCACGATAAAAAAAAATCAAGTTCATAAAAACAGAAGCTGTGTTAATAGAGTAGATACGGAGTTGGTGGCCCAAACCTTTTTTTATTTGTAATAGTGACAACGTGACAGTCCCTAGGGCTACATGACAGTTGTAAAAATGTTTTTTTTATATAAAAAAGTAGAAAAGTTCGATTGACGTTTAATTTTCCGAAAGTTTTGAGTGTCAAAGTTGGACCGAATCTAATTTTCGAGAATTGCATTAAAAAGTACGTTAATTTTTAATGCCTCATCCTTGCTAACAACATGATTCTTTTTAATGTTAAAGCAAGAGAACTATTAATCATTTAAATATCTCATAAAAAACCAACCCTAAGTCTAATTAACAATTGAATATTAAAAATTTTAATACTGTATAATAATCTATCTACAATATAAGAGTTTCGTACAGTATAAGTCTTTGTCTGTGCGCTGTGTGTGTGTGGATAGATGTTACATTTATATATTCTTAAACGAAACACTACGATACAAAATAACTACACACGTTCTGCTATTTCTAGTTCTGCAACGTATTTCTAGGTAAACGCAACTATTTTCATCTGTAAACGTCGTGTCCATTTCGAAATATGAACATTTCAAGTCCAACATTTTGTCATTGAGTGGTTATGTAGATTAAGTTTGAATTTAAATTTATTTGGCGCTCAAATGAGCACAGGTTACATTAAAGAAATTAACCTAACAAAATAAGCAACTTCAATTTTGATTTAAAGTGAATGCATTGACTTAAACATTGATCGCTATCACATAGGATGAGATAGTTGTTATGTGTTACCCGTCCGAGGTTCTAAATTTCAAATTTCCATCACTTTCAACTTGTTTCTACTGTTCTCATGAAACAGTCAAATATTAACATGACGTCCATTTTGTTTCTTCTGTTCCCATGACAACTAATTCCAAGCCAAAGATGGCGCCATCCTTTTTTTTTATATATTTGAAGATAATGATGTCATTCTCCTTCTCATAGTTACTTTTCATTTGGCGGCCTTCGGCCGCAGAATGGGACCATTCTCCCATCCACTTCGTATTCACGTCCGTTTGTCTCAAATTATACAAATATAAAGGTACCGTATGTAGTTGATTATACATGTCAGCACTAACTAACACTAGCACCACAAGCGGCTTTTTTTTTATTTTAAAAGTATTGTTTTTAATATGAGGAAAAAAACCGATTGGGATGGAAGTTTAATATATCAAAACAACTAAGCTTATAGCTTACACACAGATGATGTGGAAAACACCCAAAACATATATTGGCATTTGAGCTCTTATTGAATTATTTTTCTGAAATGATGTTGCTTAGCAACTCTTTATTAGAAACGTTCTTCGAGTGATATAGCCAGTTTTTGTTTTTCAAATAAAAAAAAGGATACATAAAAAATTCGAGATCAAAATACATCAGGATTAAAATTTCTTATCGTCAGTTAATCATTTTGATATTTTTAAATAACTTTTGCTTATTTCTTTCACTTATTTTAAATTTAATTTTCAATAATAAGCTCGTTGACTGAAAAAAAAAACCGAGAAACTTTAATTTTAATCTCGAATGTTCCTTGTTTCAAATGAAAATAAATTGGTATTCTTGTTTGGAAAACGTTTCTAATAAATGAAAATGTGTGTTTTTTACTCGAATTAATTTGATATGAAGCCAACTAAACAGAAAATATTCTGCAAAGATAACTAATGTAAAATAATAGTGTCGAATTTGTCATAAACATAGTTCTTATTCTGTCTGTTTGTTCAAGCAAGATGTTGGCAATTACTACCACATATTGGCAACAATAACGACTTAAAATTTTTGTCAGTTTGACTGAGTTTTGAAGTGGCGTTGCGCAAACATTTCAACTCCTTATCGAGTGTAAACGCGTAGAAACGTGGTAACACATGTCAAGGTTCTTGAATATAAAAGTTTTCTTTTCGAGCCGTTTAATAATCCATCAGTACCCAACAGGGAGGGTTATCACTTGTCGAGATTCGGCTTCGTCAATGAAACTTTCATAGTCCATCATCTATCAAACGTGGGTTTATGCTTCAACATTGTGTGTGTGTGAACTGGGTCTTATCTCGCAGGCCTTTGACATTTTTAAGAGAACTTTTTTTTTGTCAAACGGCAAGTAAAGCAATTCGTGCACTCGATAAAGCATGGAAAAGCCGATGGCTTTCTTGCAAGCAAATGGGAGACAATTTTTTTCGTCTCCCACGTGGTTGCATTCCTTTCATCTTTGGCATTCTTCTTTCTTCTCATTTTTGTTGACAAAAGCACCCACGACGTCGTCTTCTTTGTGGGTGGAATGTGCGATCAAATAAGTGTGCAACACTGCGCACGCGTTTGGTGCTGCCACATGTGCATAAATGACTCGTAACGTAATAATTAACTCATTGAAATTATTGCATCGATTCCCCACTCGCCCCTTACCCTTTAGTACTTTGGTCTCGATATGTTTTGCTAATCTTAACACCACGAGCCAGATGTTGGTGACATCGTTTATGACGACGTGATGTCTCATCCGCAGAGGTAGTGTGAAGACAAAATGAAACCTAATTGAGAGTGTCTGGTCGTTGAGGATTCCATTAAATACAGTCTTGCATTGACGTTTCGGTGCATCTGGACATTTCTACTATAACGACTTTGTGTAGAAATGTACAAGTAGACTAGTTCGCATTTTCTCCCCGAGTCGAATACAAAACCATATGTGGGCCTGTTACTAATAAAAATGAAACTTTCTGCTTATAATGTTCAATCAATAAACAGTTTAAGTGTGACTTGAACTGTAATGTTCAAACAAATGTGTAAGACCAACATTGTTGCATATGAAGGACCTTTCCAATGGTGTATTTTCGTTGATTTTGAAATTAATTTCACGAAAGTTACATTGTTGCTACATTGAAAATCACGAGTCAAAGCTACCAAATCATATTTAGGGAATTGTAGCCAAGATTCGGTTAGTCACAATCCAGTGTCGTTTAATTTATTTCCAACAATCCAACCGAAATAAAAATTGACGCAACAATAGAGATTAAAAAGCACAATGCTGCTTCAACAGTTTCCCCTCAACTTACCCATACTATTAAGTGGAGTTATTTTGGTTTATAGTTGCTATGCATATTTTAAATTCGTATTTAAATTAACCATACAACAACTAAAATAACTGCTCTGAACAGTATGAGTGACTTGCAGAGAAGCTGTAGTAGCAGCATCAATAGATACAAAAACAGAGATGAAAAGACATGATGCTGCTACTACAGCTTCTCTGCAAGTCACACATACTGTTTAGTGCAGTTAGTTTAGTTGTTGTAGGCTATAGTTAATTTAAATACAAATTTCAAAGATACATAACAACTATGAATTGAAATAACTCCACTGAATAGTTTGAGTGAGTTGCAGAGAAGCTATTGTAGCAACATCGTGTTTTTCAATCTCTATTGTTGTGTCAATTTTTATTTTATTTGGAGTGTTGGAAATAAATGAAAAGACACTAGATTATGACTAAATGAAACCTTGGCTACCATTTCCTAAATATGACTCGGTAGCTACGACTAATGGTTTTTCGATGTAACAATGCGATTTTCAAAAAATCATTTCAAGGTCAATAAAAATAGCACCATTGTATTGCTCCCGTTCTGATCATGTTCCATATAACTATAATCGACGTATTTGCAATACTAGGTCTGATATTCCCCTGTCTCACTTGAGAAGAAACGCATCTATGGTACATACATACATATAAACACACATCAAAGTTATGAATATTTTTACATATTTCAGCTTACTCATGTTACCAATGAATATTATTGAGATTTCATTTCCTGCAAATTTTGTTGTTTATATATTTGACGAAAATCGATACCGTGCATGCTACTCTCCTTCTCTCCATTAGAATTCTAATACACCAAAGTAAATGAATCAAACTTCAAAAATGTAAATTTCATAAAACACGACGTTTTTGAGTTACCGCCGAACAAATAAACAGACAGGATTGAGATACTTTGATTTATTTACATTTAGATACGTTTTCCTCCTAGAAAAACAGACGAACCTGGGTCTTTGTTTAAAAGGTAACTATGAAACCAGTCTATAGCGTCCTTGTTGGCGTAGGCAGTTTAAAGTAGTTGTTACGTGAGAAGAATAGATTAGTTAACCAGAAACTGTTAAAAAAAAGGGTGGGCGTTACATGGTAGCCATAATAACCGGGTTTTATTGTTGACTTTTTTTTTCATCCTTGGTCTCGTGACACGATAAGGTGGTGAAATTCGATAAAAGTACAACACAGTTGGCAGTAATTGGTATCTCGTTTGCGTTGGAGGGGTGCGAATGGGAAGATGTGAGTGTGAGAGAGAAAAGTCACCGTTTGTGTTTCTCTTTTACTGATTGAGTTGATCCCGTGCCACCGTTTCCGCTTCCGATGCACCGGATTCCGTTAATGAGAATTAAAGGCAGCCGTTGCCAAGAAGAGACTCCCTAGGAAATACAGCAACTCGTCTAATCCGCTCAATCGACAAAACCCATATGGCAAATGATTACCTTGCACAATTTGCTAGAAAATAATTGTACGTATTGGTTAAGGATTGTTGGGACGAAAATCGAAGTGGAAGAATGAACGTGGTGTAAAACAGCTTCTGTATAAGCTATTATAATTTCACATATTTTTACCAAAAAAATAAAAATAAATTGAATCATTAGTCGAGCTTATAGTTAGTTTTCAATTTGGCTGATAATCTTCCTATGAACTGTACACGTAATGAAAAGTTGTTATTAGTATGCTACATAGGCCGCGTTAATTTTGTACGCTTTTAGCACAAAAACTGTCCAAAACACTTGATAACTCTTGTGACTTACATTATACTCGTTATCAACTGTTTTTGGACGGTTTTCGTCCTAAAGGCGCTTAAAACGTACAAAGTGAACGCGACCATAATGTACAAACTAACCTAAAAAACCTTGCTTCCCACGTGCATTTTTCATTTTAAGTTGAAACAATGCAAACTATTGTTGACACAATATCAACGTTTACTTAGGGTGTTCATGACGATCGATTCAAACATTGTGGCGTAATGTTATTTGTTACTATGTTACTAAATAGTTACTATACTATGATACCTTTATCTAATATTTATCGTCATAATCACTCAATGACACAACGTTGAACTTCAAATGTTCATATCTCTGAATTTACACGACCTTGTGAGTTGAGAATAGTTGCATTGACCTACAAATTCACAGCATAGAGTAGTGAAATTTCGTATCGCTAAAGCATTCTGTTTCAGCGTGCATTGACCTGATGGACACACACACACAAAATTTGGCAATTATGTATTAGACAGATACAATAGCAAATTTACTAGTAGTCAATTAACTAAATTACAAGTGATACGTTATACTTTCCTAATAAATTCGTAAGTTAGTTCCTTCTTAAATAAATGGACAAATTATACCGATCTAAGGATTTAAAATCGTAATGTGAATTAATGCAAAAAAAAGTCACGTTTTCTGGGACCATTTCAAACACCCTTACAGATTTTCATACTATTCGAGATGCAATTAATTTTTAATTTTAAGTCTAAAAACATTTTTAGAGAGAGGGGGAGGGAAATATTTTGCATACCCCTAATTTAATTGGGAGCGAAAGTTTGCAAGTAAATGGGCATCTTCATCAAAATCGTTTCACTAATAGACTTTCTGGGAAGAAATTCGACAACGCGATTTAACAAAAGAGAAATGCCGGGAAAAAAAATCAAGAAGAAAATGTCTACCCAAAAGTGCCAGTGGAGAAAACAGATAAGAAAAATCAATATATAGTTTAAATATAAAAAAACAAACTTTTAACGATTAAATTAAAGCTGAGAACATTGCCTTTTGGAACATTTCCGCAGTGTAAAAACATGTAGGCTATTAGGGACTTTCGGTATTACAAAAAACAACAACTTCGTACGTACGATATGGTTCACGGTGATATATCCAAACGAAATCAAGAGACGTTTGTTTAAGTTTCTTCCATGACGAAATGTAAATAGCGTAGAAGAAAACTTCTCCATCAAAAGAAAGGTATGGAGGAAAAAAAAGGAGACGCCAGCAGTTGGGAATGTATTCAGATGGGCTCCCAGAGGTCGTTTTTTCCCATCATCCTCAGCCACTCAACACAAACACCAGTAGGCCAATTCCGACACTAACTGCCGAAGACTTTCGACAAGACTTCCACATGACAGAATTCAGAAGACCCAAAGATCGATATGAAGAACGCCAAAAATAGACCACCATCTGGGTTACCCAACTACATAAAAAAGAACTACCAATTAACGAAGCAGTTAGCAACATGAAACAACTAACAGCTAGAGAAAAAAAAACAATAAAGAACTTTTCAGGCAAAAGAAAAATATAAGTATTAATATAATAACAGTTATTTAACTAACAAATTATTGTTGACTCTGATTTTGTTTGTTTTATTCAACCTCAACTGAAACCCATGCCACAAGCGGCATCTCTTTTTAATTTAAAAGTAATAATTAGTCATTTTGTTTCTAGTATTCAACAAATTATTAAAGTATCAAACCAACCACAACTATGGTGGAATTGAAAATTGGTGAATTTACACAGTTCATTTGAAGCAGATCAAATTTGATTTGATTTGATTTTTTTATGATACACCGCTAAAGATTAAATACACTAAGTTAAAAGATACATACAATAAATTAAGTCATACCATGTAGGACATGTTTGTTTAAAATTTTTTCAAAATGAATGCAAACTGTGAAGCATTTAGTATCTGTACACAATAAAAAGGTTTTCCGATTTTTTTGGTGGAGATGTTTTGAAATTTTTTGCGTTTCAAATATTTTTTTTTTTTGGAAATCAAAACAAACAAAAAAGAATTCTGCATGTAACTTAAATCCAAACCAAAGAATCAAGAAAAATCACCCAAACATCTGACCCAGTCTAACAAACGCAATCCTGTTTTTCGGCCGAAACGTTGTAGGAACGCGTTTTAAAACAGCAATTGAGAAGGGTTAAAAGTCGAAAATTGTAATTTCCAAATGGTGTAATTACTAAGCAGGTGGGGTAGTTATATTCTCATTCCGCGTTTTGTGTGCCTTCATTGCCACAGACCAAGCTGTTTCTAGCTTCTTTGGGTCGATAGTTGCACGTCGACGTCTGCGGATTCTACCAAAACTCCGGACCCCCCCAAACAGGGTTTCTGTTCACGCTCACGAGGAGTCGTGCTGCGCATCTATCGAGCCCTACAAGCCCCTATTATTTTAATTAAATATTATTTAGGTCCAACGGGAGCTCTCCCTAGGGTGGATATCACGTGACGGTTCCGCATTCCAAGTGGGAATGTCCTCGCTAACGGCTCTCCCATCGACCATACTCACTCAACTTCCGCCGTCGAGAAAACAGCCAAAACACAATCGGAGCTTAAATGATGGAAATTCTTCGTCAGCAGCATCGATCGTATAAACCGCGGAAACTCTGAAACGCGGATGCAATGGAGTCTGCCACAAAACCATCCGGTGAGGAGAGGAACGAACTTCAAGTGGATCGTCCAGTCGCAACTTCCACCTCTCGAAATCAAAGACCGCATTAAGCTCCTCGCCTTAGCGAGAAAATCCATTTATACTTCGAAACATACCAGAACTAAACCGAGAAAACGACCATTTTCTTTAACGTTGTTGGCACTCTTTGTCTCAACCTTTCGACGGGGTTTATCACCTAATGTGTTTTGCTCCCTCGTCGTTTCGGCAACTTTGTTCTTCAGCGATATTTTTAGAATCGGTAATAAACCAAAAATCCGTTCTCGTGTCAGGAGTTTCAACGATCATAGCCTTATAAACAAGCACATTAAAAATGTTTTTTAAGCATACTCTTTGTATAAGCGTCTGAAGCCAGAGTGAACTAACTACAAATTTTTATGTTTGCTTATTATTGGTCTAACATAAAACAAGCTCTAGATTTTACTGAGAACTAACATTCGTTATTCACGTAAAAGTCATGTAAAGCATAAAAAGCTTATAGTTGAGCATAGATTCTAATGCTTAAATTCGATTCTATTTTCTAAATTTCCTCAAACTACGAAAAATGTTGGTTAGTTTCCTTTGACTTCAGACGGCTCAGATAGCCTACCATCATATACAGATACACCGTATTTACCTACATACTTGTAATGCAAAAAATCCATTTTGTAACTTTTGCATGTTTCGATTTCTGCGATATAATCTCTGAGCAATCTCTTAAAACTTAGGCAATTCTCTGAATAATTTCGATATTCAATTTATGTGTGTTTTGAATAATTCCATTTTTTTATTGCTGCAATTCTTTTGTTTTATATCTTTATTTATATACAGTATATATTTTTCATATTTAGTTTTAAAACAGTCAAAGTGACCAATAGCACCAGGTACAACAAAAAAAAAGAAAAGAGTAGGAACAAAATTAGACAACACGAGTAATATTAATGGAAGAAAATGTTCATATAGGGCCTACCTAGAACCCACCAATAACAAAACACACCAGTAAATTTAAGACCAACGCAAAACAATACAAAACCAGAACCAATAAACCAAAGACTCTCATCTATTATACCACTTAAACTTACATCAACAATATGTACTTGTAGAGTAAACCATAACTTTTTAAGCAAATTTCTCTCATGAAAAGTTGAAGTCGATGCATAGTTTCTTAATCGATTAGGCAAATTATTCCAGTGTGAAATATGTGATTTTTTAACTTCGGAATTACGCAGTTCTTGATTTATGCAAAGGACTTGAAAAAAGAAACAAAGACAATGAACCATTTACAACAACCAAAGATCAGAACAAAATATTCTGTACAAATTGTTATTGAAGAAAACAAAACCCAAAATTGAATAAACGTGTACTAGCTGAATACTCGTCACCAATGACAGGAGAAAAAGATTGTTTTAATTTCACTTAAGTTTGTTTACTTCTATGTTTCATTCGTAATGTTTTAGCAAGTAACATAGTTCTTAATTTAAAAAACAAACAAACAAGTAAACCACCTCTTATGGCAAAGGCGAAAAACCAAAAAACTTAAAAAGGTAACTATCCTACGACTGACGGGGTAGTAATTTATGTCTAGTCACGTCATTTTTTGGTTTTTTTTTTTTGCCTTTGTCAATAAGAGGTGGTTTACTAGTTTTTTAAAATATGTTTGTGAGAGTAGGCAGTTTTACTGTTATATACAAGTAGTTCTTAATTTTATTTACTTTTACATTAGTGTAGTTACGGTAACATACTACACCCCTCTCACAAAGTTACATTGCCAACTATTATATTAAAAATAGTGTATAAATATGCCTACATATACAAAAAGTTCCAGACTTTTCCAAGAATTATGTTTAAGTCAAACCTCGCTTAAATTTAAAATCTCATGCATCTCATAAAGTGACGAAACTTCACCATTCACTCATTCTAAACCACCGGCACCAAATCGCAAAATAGCTTTTTGGGCTATAGCGAGCATCTGGTGTGTTTTTTCGTCTCATATCAATGAATTCGCATATACGAAACTTGCATAATTTGAGTACTTCCTGAATACAGTAACTATTTTATTACCTACTTCATGACTGCAAAATTTTTTGTAATCTTTATGATGTATGCATAACGTGCCTTCTACCAGAAATTAGAATTCGATTAAAATCGTTATTTAACGAAAAACTTTAGTTAAAATGTAGACGACTAACTTACAAAATTAAAACTATCTACTATTGAATAAAACGATAAGGATTTCCGTGTCTGTGTGTTTCTGGCGTGACATTGGCTAAAAACGTGCATGGTCATATGACGTCATATGGCATCTCATATGACACTCAAATAATGTCTTTTGGAACCCCGCCCCAAGGCGACCTTGCAAAAAAAGTGAGTCATTTAAAGTCTTTCAATAGTTGTAGGATTAATTATTGCTATACATAATCGAATAAAACAATGCATTTTGTAATGAGTTAACTTTCCCGTCATTTTTGGGCTAATTACTGGTAATCTTATAATTTAACAAAAAAAGCTCTCACTTTTTGGATAGTAAAAACATGATCCAACAAGAACTAAAGAATTACAATGCTATGGGAGTTATGCAGCATAGATTAGGAACTTCCACGTTCCGGTTCAGCTTAATGACTTACGAGGTGTTATGCAAGATGTTAAGGAACCGAGTTTTGAATGTTTTAAAAAGATCTTTTTGGTAAGTCACAACGCTCGAGTAGTTTTGTACAAAGCCATTTCATTATACTGTAGAACCATTTTTTCAGTGTGTCACGGATAAGGCTCTGGACTTTATTAGCGAGGCAGTTGGGCACTGTTTATCGCTTTTTGAGCCATGTGTTGTGTGTCCCATGTCACGTAGAATGAAATGTTCCGAATTTTGCACGTGTATTGTAATGAACGAGTCTCTCTTCCATTTTAATGGATGCTTTTCACTAACGCTTTAATGAGGTCATTTGGTAATGGAGTTTATTTATCGAACCTTTTGTTGGTCTCGCGGCCCAGCCCTTTAAACGATCACGCTAAATCTAATCAACCACTCTGCGATAACGAACTGCGAATTTATTTAAAAATCAACACGCAAAACAATAATCCACTTCCTGAAGACATTAGTTAAAAAACAACCACAAATTATCATCAACTAAAAAAAAAATTAAAACTAACCAGCCAACCAGAAACCATTTTGTTTACCATCACTTGGCTATTCATTAAACATAAAACTAAATCTACAAGTAGTTCTACTTGTATATGAAAAATGAATTGACAAAGAAAAAATCAAACTGAATTAGCGAAATCGGAAAAACGTACTTTTTCTGTTACGGTATCTGTAACGCATTTAAACAAGGATAAAGCACGCGCTTTTAAACAAGAATCACGCACGCACATTTAAACAATAATCACACAGCCACATGCAAGCCTACAAACACACTCACGTGTTAACATAAAGATTAAGGTTAAACTTACGCAACAAATCCTTGATTTATCTGAGCATCTTCTATGCGATTTCGCACATAAGCAAAGAGAAAAAATCCTCTCAAGTGCTCGTTATAGTGGAGAAAATTACGCTATTATGCGATTTTTTTTAGGTGCACAAATGATAAAACGGATTTTCTGTTGAAGTTTTACCAATTCATGGAAGTTTCGATGTGTGGACGATTTTCGATTTATGCGAGATTTTCGCAGAACGCAACGCTCGTGTAAATTGAAACCCTTTTATTTAAGCAAGCTTTTATATATTGTTTAGATCTTTATTACCTTTCGACCAATTATAATTGAAAAGTCAGGTTTGAAATGAATGTTAAGTAACATTTTTCACAAAATGGCACTAAAAGCATTTTTGAATGTGTTAGGCGCAATTCTATCTTTTTGACGCATAATTTTGAGCAAAACAACAATTACGTGCAAAGATATTACTGCAAAAAAAAGTTTGAAATAAGTCATAGACAGCAAGATAATTCCAGATATTTAAATGCGTTTTCTCAAAATTGTAAAAATGTTTACTTAACATTCTTTTACAGCTTTTCAATTATATTAATGAAGTGTTAAATAAATAAAAACTATCATGCTTAAATAAATAAATGCAAAACAACAAACAGAAGAATTGCGAATTTTTTTTGCAACATACAAATACAACTAGCATTTCCGTGCAGGACTATACATACATACATACATACATGTACAGATGGGAAAACTAGTATATAATACAATATACATGTGTTATGTCGAAGGAGGAAGTTCTCCCATTTCCCTGATATGTTTGTATGCCAATACGTGTAAATAACTTGTATCACCCAATATTATTTTGCTCAAAACTCCCCTCCCTCTCTCCACCAAAAAAATAAATGAATAAAAAAAAACATCGTTTTTCTTTCCGCGGAAGAAGACACGAAATTGAATTTTCGTGGTGAATCGATTTCTTTTTTCTTCAAAGAATGAAAAACTTTTTCGTCGCTAGTATTTTGAATAGTCAAGTTCTGCGCATCACCCTAGTGTGGAACTTCCCCCCAAAAAATAATAAAAATAGATATATGAAAAAAAAAAGACTTCTACTCGTAAATGTCCACTATGGATATCGTTTACCAGAGAAAGTGACTTTGATTCCAACTCTCACTTTCTTTTTTGAAGAATATCACCACGTGTCAAGAAAGTCAATACTTGAGGGCTCGTGGTTTCTACGCATGTCACTTGGCAAAGGTTCCAACTTCAATTTCTTTTCCTTTTCCCTCAGTTTTTTCTCCCTCTCCCCTTTTATACTTTTCTTATATACTTATCCTAAACGTTAAAGATGAGTTTTACTTTTTTTTCTAATAAAATACCGCTCACTCAACGTCCATTTAACTTATTAACCTTAAAGAGACCTACTAGATGTCAACTACTTAATATATAAGAATTCTTCTTCCTTTTCACAAAAAAATTGTGTTTGCTGAGTGTTAAACAAAACTGCAATGCAGTAGTCTTTGGTTATTAATGTTTAAAACCGATGTCGAATCAAACACAACTTCACCATTAATATATAAACCTAATAACTTTTTCGTCAACATCCTAATTTTAAGCCATGTTTCACACAAATGTTTCTTAAGAAATAAACCATTCATAAAGAAAAAAAAACAAGTTGTCACGTGAATTCAAAGAATATTTCGTCCGCGTAGTGAACGATTGACAAAGTAAAAATATATAAATAAAACGACAAAACTTTCCTGGGGACTGTACTCACTAAAATGACTACTCACAAAAATGACAGCCTTCAAGCAAACAAATAGGTTTTTGCTTATAACCACCATACGGACAACATAAAGCTTTCAAATCAATTTTCATGAGTAAAAGTGAAAAAATAAACTGTCTTACATAAAGTACAATAAAAATAAATCTATTAAAAAAGTAGTAGTGATGTTTTTATATTCCAAAACTACATTTCTTTAAACTGTATGTTACGTTCAATTTGCTTATAAAAAATTAAAGTTTAAAATTAATATCAGAAAACCATCTTTACAGCCTTAATATAAAGTCTCTACATTTGTTGTAAAGTTAATTTTAGAACACCCTATATATCGATGTAAACCCAATGTACAACAGACTATGTATGGAGTGATGCAACTCAATCATGTTTTAATACTCCATTCGCTTCAAACCCATCCATTTTCTTCAGAAATACGAAAGCAAATGTGACACATCGGCAATGTCACTTTCAATCGATAAACACGAAAAAAAAATGTGTAACTTCCATACAATTTAGTATGAAAATGCGGATATTACGTTGTACACGTGAATGAAAGCTGTAAAACAAAATTGCGTAAAAATAAAGTGATTGAGAAGTGGATGTTGACAGCCAAACGGTTGAAAATGTCCCAATCAGATATCATCATCTCTTTTGGCAGGTTATCCTTTAAATGCCAACTTACCAGCCAAAAACGAAATTTTAAATGTAGAATGCATACAAAATATACATCTATTGGAGCATACGTATCCTGCACATATACCATCTACGCATGAATTACATTACGTTCATGATACAGTATATGCAAACTACGTGGGTACAGATGTGTATATGCATATCGCATAAATCCAAAATGCATAATTCGATATGAATGCATCGCTATAATATACTGTATATCGAAATTGCAAAAAAGGATATATGCAGAACCTACAGTTCTGCTCAGTTACAGTGGCTTGGGTGTCCAAACTAAAAACAAATTGCATAATACCGAATTTTTCTCGCATATAACGAGCACCTTGGAAGAAGCCTTTTGTCGGATATTAACGAAACCGCATGTTTACACTGATAAATCATACACGCATAAATCGAGGAGTTTTTGTAGAAACGTTGTTTATACAATGAATTAATATTAACAAATTTTAATTTGTTGATTGTTAAACGATTGTCTGATTATTCCTTGTTTAATGTCTTTGTTATAAAATTTTTT
>JAQIWH010004129.1:0-17786 GCA_034695005.1 Cryptops parisi | reverse complement strand
TTTACAGTAATCACATAGCACACATTTATCTACCAATATTTACTTTTACTATAACCTACACTAGATCATAAAATTGTATAATATAAGGTGTCCAAAAATTATATGTAAGCCTACAACTTTAAAGCCAAGTGAGTAAAAGTTGTAACGATAATTTACGAATAAACCACAGAATTCAACTAATACAAAGTGAGCTAACAAACACTTTATAAACAAAATATAAAGAACTGTTACTATTAATATTTACCAATCCGGCCATTTTGGTAAGCATCTTACGATATATCATAAGACAACGTAAGATTATCTTATGGTAAACACCCCGTAGTTACCATACCAAACCACGGGATTTTACCTAGTTAATATTAATAAACATTTCAGTTTATTAAGTTGCGTCAGCGTTATTCACATATTACATGCTAGTAATTTTGGTAGTAATAGTAATACAACAATGAAATGCGTAACGTAAGGCAAATTTAATTTGATTTACAACAATGAAATGCATGACGTAAAACAAATTCACATTACAACAATGAACTGCATAAAACATAAGCTGTACTAACTAAAAAATGTGCCTCTAGACGCCCCGTGGTTACCATGCCAACCACGGGATTTAATTTCTAGTTAGTTACTATAAATATTTACCCAGACGTATCTACATTAGTAGAGTAGTGAAAGTAACAGTAGTAAAAGTAATACTACAATGAAATGCATAACGTAAGGCAAATTTTAATAAAAACAATAAACTACATAAGCATAAGCTGTAGCTAATGAGATAGTAAACTAAAAATTGTAAAAGATTATTAACACAAGGTTTGCCTCTAGACACCCCGTGGTTACCATACTAACCACGGGGGTCTATTTCTAACGGTATTAGTTGTATCGTGAATATAGTAATAATAAATACACACGTATTGCAAACGTAACAATTTTTTCTACTTGTCTAACAACAATATCAAACCACACGCGTTCACCGAGAAATACGTGTTACATAATCATAAACGCAATTACGTTACAAGTTAGTAACACGATACACTGAACAAGACCTAGTATATAAACTCATTTAAAAAATATATATATATATACATATCTAACTAAAAGAAAACCAGCTGGACGAGAAGGACTCATCATGGGGGCTAGTGGAGCCATTTGTGATTACAGGGTTAGCTGTGATCTTTCACCTCAAATTAAGGGGGTGAAGGAGGAAGCACGTGATTAACTGGGCACCTGACCGGGTTGGTTTGGCGATGATTTTTCCTGCTCGGATTACAGAAAATTGGAGTCGACCTGGATAACTCCTCCGAACACATCAACCACCTCCAAGGGTCATTTCTCCTATACTACTCTTAACTCCATCATAGACAAGAATGGCTCAACCCAAGTCCTTAATCGAAACTCTTTCCAATCGTTTCTGCACGAATTCGAGTCACTGCACTACTATAGTGTACTTAATTTTTTATTTTTCTAACATTTTTATTCTATTTATTTTATTTTGGAATCATCCACAATTGAAGTAAAAATAACCCTTTTTTTTTGTATTCGAAGAGAGAAAGTTCAAATTGAAAGCGGGTTTTATTCGACAAAATAACATTGGTTACTATCGGTTCAACGTCAAAGAAAACTCGGTTTAATATTAAACACCCTTAATATATTACAATGGAATCCGGTTATTATAATAATGGATAATGTTATCAATCGGTTATTGTCAACACAGTTTAATGGTTTATTTCCATCGTTTAATGTTTTCAGCCGGCTATTTTTTATCAAAAATCACTGGTCCCAAAGTGATCACAATTACCGGATTCTGCTGTATGTTTTATTATTTTTTAATGAAAAATGTTTTTTTTTGGGGTAAAGTGTGGGTTATTTTTGAAACTGGTGATAACTTAGACAGGAAATTAATTAGCTAGGTAAACAAACACGCAATGAAAAGAGAAAACACCACGTTTCTAAGTTCACGTAGTAATTTGATTTAATCTTAATTGATAAACGGACACTATTCGTAGGGAAATTAATTAAGAGTTACATTATAAGAATAAGTCATAAACAACATTTTCGTAACATTTATGGCAATCAAATGCTGTCATAAATTCTCAACTTATGCTTTACCTTTCAGTTACGTGTTTAATGCAAATGCAATTTTTTTACATTTTTGCATCGCTTATAAAAATCGCAAACTTTTAGATTTTACACTTTTTTCTTCCTAAAAACAATTTTACATTAAAAATTAATTAGAAAAAAAAAGCTGACATTCTCATTAACGCTGAGTTAATAAGCAAATCGTGATTTTAAAAATTTTTTAAATTATTATACACAAAAAAATGTAATCTTTACCTACGTTTTAATGAAAATATTTTCGAACCTTTTAAGGAACGCAATTTTTAAATCACCTGATAATTTATATTTTTTTTAAACTAGGTATGTGTATATGTGGTACCGGCAATGATTAAATTCCAGAAATTTTATAGATTGCCAAGCTGGTTTAAACAACGTATAAATTTAGCATTGGAATAGTTACATTACTCAAGAATTTGGATCTAGATTTTAACTTAAATTATTTTAACAGAAAATATTGTAAATTAACCTAAACAATTGTATATAAGATGTTATTTCATACTTTGCCAAAAGACACATTCTATAAAATGCCAGGATTTTATACTTTGCTAGTAATATAGTGTTACCATATACAAAATGTTATTTCATACTTTGCTGGTAATATATTTATACAACTATTTGTCTAACATACTATATGTACATTCATAAAAAGCTGAATGACTATTATTTAGTACTTGTGATTTTTATCGACCCGTTAAACGTCATATTGTTCACCAATGATAATAATAACAATAATAAAAAAACATAATGGGTAATATTTAAAGGGTTGTTAGACCTTTAGAATAATAGGCAGAGAACAAAAAATCAACTTATATTTATGGATCCATCGCTAATTTGTCGCGGTCGAAACGAGATCCATAAAAAGACCCTGAAAAAAATAGGGTGCAAAGGGTTAATGCCTCAAAGGCATTTATTCATCTTCCTTTTATAACTTACAAAAAGAATACTTGTCTATGGATAACCTTTTATTGTTGTTTTCTTCTTCTTTTTTCCCTTAACCTCATCATTACACCTGTTCTAATAATTCGAGCTCCGATATCAAAGGCTCGAAGGCTTTGGTAATGTCAGTGACCACACTTCTCTGTGTACCACCTCACCTCTCTTGACTTGTTTTTGAAGACCACCTGACACATGCAATTTTATGACAATTCGAGCAATTTGTTGACTTCTTTCCCAACCATTAAAAGCTGCTCAACGAGAAGCTGTTGTCACAGTTGTTCAGAATTTGCTTGAGTTGCCATACATGAAATTGCGCGTCAGATCTTTTTATAAGCTTTATATTAGCTTCACTTGTGAGTTAGTGAGCTGGGAATTGAACGTATACTGCCATCTACAGTCGTTTATGAGAATATACTGTATAGTTCAGTGTACCAAAAAATCGCATAAAGTGAGAACTACAATTGAAAACCGAATAAATTGAATTGAAAATTGTAGAAATCGAAATTGGAATTACTCCACATAAATCGAATGCGTGATCATTCAAAGACTGCATTAATCTAAATTCGCATAAAACAAAACTAAACTTACAGAAATACAAAATGAAATTATTACTCAAAGATCGCAAAAATCGAAATTTGCATAAATGAAATATAACAAAAATCGCATTAACCGAATCAAAAATTGCAAAACATCGAAAATAAAGCATTTTTAATATACTTGTATAAATTTTCAATGTCGGGTTTTGAGACATTATACACTGTACTGTATATAGTAATGTCAAAGCTGGTTTGTTTTATAATAAACGTAATTTATGTAACCTCTACTGGACTTATAGTGTACAATAAGTTGGGCGTAAAAAAAAAACTTTCGAGTGAAAAAATATTTCAACCAAAAAATAAATTATTATCATTATAAAAGGTGTTAACAAAAAAAAATACTATAAATCCAATTTTCTACCTGACATGTTCACACATTTTTACTCAACAAATGTTTAGTGTTCATTACACACGTATTTTCGTTTATTTAACGAGTTTGTGAATTGTTGTTATTTCTAAATCCAATTTTCCAAATGTCCTCATTCACGTTTCCATTTACAGTGGAAAAAAGATATTTTATGTAATTGGCCTAATCCAATCACAAACGTTTTATTTTTCTTTTATACGAGCTTTTGTTTTAACCTCTCTCAAACAACATGTTTCTAAGTTATTGAAGCGCTCGTTAATAAATCTATTATTTTTTTGGAGGAGTTTCATCATCATCATCATCATTGTTCATAAAATCGGCCGAAATTCAATTGCAAGCAATAAACGTAAAAATCTTGAAACAAAAAACCGAAAACGTGTTAATCATAAAGTCCTAGAAAAAAAATGTCAAAGGTGAGGAAAAAAAAACTAGAAATGAAAATAAATATAATCCAATGGGATTGAAACAGATTCATTTTGGAATGCGGAATTTGGAATGAATATACATGTATATGTTAACCAGAACCCGAATTTAGTGAAAATCCAATTCTGATTAGTCAAAACTAGATTCGACTCACCTGTGCAACTTTTATATACAAACTATTGGTTTTAAAACATAAACTACTGAACTCGTAAAAAGTAAATGAAAAGATAAGGCAACGTCAACATTTTAACCAATCGATATATTGTGAAGAATTAACGACGTGAAACCCCCCCCCCAAAAAAAACAGTTCAATCATAGATTTTTGTATTAACAAAAAATATGCAAACCTATATAATAAAGAAAAGATGAAGATGATAAGACTACACCTATAGTGTCAAAAAAATTCAATGTAATCTCGACCTTCAATCACGTACTACTAGAGTATGAAGAAAAAACAACAACATGAGAAAAACTAAGCAAACTTTCTGAGTGACTTCAACTCACCTTTGCTTAATAGTGTAAAGTAAATGAAGAGTTCATTTCCTTTCGAAAGCAATTTAAAATCAGCACAAAAAATTGTGTATGGTGATTATTATTATTATTGTAACCAAAAAAAACTGACGTTTAATAATAACGAGGTCTACTATAAATAGAGTAAAAAAAACTGTTTCATGTCCTCAAGTTTGCAAATGGTTAAAATTTACAAAGTACTGCCAATACTCATTATATATGTTACTGGTAATGTCTATAATAGAATCCAGGCATTCTATACATACAATGCCTAACATTGTTATTTCTAAAGCACACAAGTTATTCTAAAGCACACATAACTTCATGCATTGCCTAAACAGGTTTGGCATTATATACAATGCCTGAATTCGACGTATATATTGCTGGTAACATATACAATATTATGAAGAAAACTCCTATTCTTGTAATTAACCTACTAATAGTTAATATAATTTAATACAAAAGTATACATAGATTAGTACAGTATTGGTATTATAAGCCTACTTGCACATTACATACTGTATATAAAATCACAATGAGCAAAAAATTCTTAAAATTTTTTTTCACCCTAACTTTCCTTCCATCAAACTTTGGCACAAATCTACTATAATTTTTTTTTGTTTTAATTTATTTTTTAAAATTCTAATGAGCACCCAACTTTTCTCCTATACTGTCGCCACTACTGATGTGTCTAAGGCTTATGAAACGGACTAATTAATCTCAATCATGCGCAGCTTTTCGTGGCCTTAATAAGCACTCCCACCTAACACAATGTAATGAACGACACACATAAGGTTTTTTCTTCTTCTCCTTTTTCTATTTCCTCTTCATCTCTCTCATTTCCCTGCTTTGCCCATTAATTAACTTTCTCCCCCGCTCTCTTTTGGGTGCGGGGCTGGAACGGCATCCAGATGGCGACACAGCTACTTTTCAATCTCACAAACTCAACACTATGTCACACATAAAAAGAAATGTTCCGTTACTCCATCTGTATTTCTTCTTTTGTTAAGTTAAACAATCATCATAGATGACGAGTCAAAACAATTTTAAATTTCCCATATTGGTCTCGTGTCAAAACATTCAAACAAATAAACACGTGTCAAGTATTGACATTTAAACAACGAACACGTTTCATTTCTCTTTAAAACTCATTTTAAACAGTCACGAAAATAATCATAAGTTGAGAAGAAACCTTCAGTCACGAGAAGACACCCTTAAGTTTTGAGTTTAAACAGATGAACACGTGTCAAAATTTGACATTCAAAAAAGTGAACATGTGTCAAAATTTTAAACTTAAACAAAAACAAAAATCAAAATTTGACATTTAAACAATAACGACGTGTCAAAATTGGACATCTAAAAAATAAACTCGAGTCAAACCTTGGCTTTTAAATAATGATATCGTGTCAAATTTTGCCATTTAACAAAAAATCAGTCAAAATTTGACATTTAAACAATAATAATCAAGTGTCAAAATTGGGCATCTAAACACGAGTCAAACTTTGGCTTTTAAACAATGATCACGTGTCAAATTTTTCCATTTAAACGATGATCACGTGACTTTTTTTTTAAAAAATTTAAAAATCAAGTCACTTGAACAATAACCACGTGTAACCAGCTTAATTTAAACTACTGAATGTATTATGCAAAATCACTAATTGATTATGTTTATACGAGGATAGGTCAAAATGTTCCCGGGAATTTACTATACTGTACATTTATATTGTATCGTATTTCGTGATTTTTGATTTTTCCAAGAACTTTTTTATTTACCCACCTTAGTATCACAAGTATAGTTTAGTTTTAAACATTTCTTTTCAGTTATTAGTACATAATAAGTAACTAAAAAATCCTACAAATATTGTGAGGTATTACACTGTTACAAAGTTAAAATGTTACAATTTCATCTTTTGTTCAGCAAGAACAAAAGAAGAAAAATTGTAAAATTTCAACCGAACATACATAAATTTACATACAGTATATGAAACAAACAAAAAATTTCTTGTTTAAGAAATAAATCTAAACGGTAAACTTATTTCCACTTAGTCATTTCTAATACTATTACACCGGTATCGGTTTTGGAAAAGCTGTTTAACTTTGGTTATTAGTATCTATGAACGTCGTTTTCGTGTGGTTCCAAATAAGCTACCTGCTGAGCATGCGCAGTAGGAGGCTTTGTGGCGAAAACAAATGGACAGTTAGTTATGTATGTTAGTTGTTGTTGTTGTTGCTTCTTAGAAGACAAGTTTCAGGGAGAGGATAAACCTCGTGTCATTATTTACTTTGACACCGTGCAAAATCAACTTGCCCACCACACTAAAACACACCAACCAAAAATCATAATGGAGAAGAAAAAAACACACGCCAAATGGATGACTCGCTCGTAGTACTAATTACTCGAGACCCGGGTAACCAGAATGTGAAGGTGGACGATGACGGATGAGTCACCCTTTAGTTTTGGTCAAGACCTTAACAACGACCCTTTACCTTAAGTTCCCGTAAACAAAATAAAATATATGGACGTATAAAAAAAAAGTCTACTTAAGGAAGAAGAAGAAAAAATTTCCAAAACTAAACTGGGTCTGGTAGATGATGATAATGATGATGATGATGACGACGCGTGGAGCCAAAGGGTTAGGGACAAAATAGAGGCCAATGTTGGAAGCTAAGAAAACGAGGCCAAGCACTTAGTAAATTACAATTGCGAGCGAGTAAATGACCAACCACTCTACCACCACTACTACTGTTTTCTTTGAGGCTTCCAGTTTTAACATTAGATGATGATGATGATGATAATAGTTTGGTTTTTCTTTCTGTCTTTCTTTACAGGTGCCTTATATATTTTTTCTCGACGTTTAGACACAGAGAGATTGCAGGTGCGAGTTTTGGAATTTTTGCAAAGAAGTCACACAACACACACACACACAAAAAATAAGAAACAACGTTAATTGCAAACACTAATACAAAGAGAGAAAGAGCACGTGTTGCGTTCCAAAGTCTCAAGTGAAATGGCATATGCGTCGACTTGCCAACCTTACGAGGAGTCTTTTGTGCGTTACAGGGGTCTTTAGTATGTCAACTGGGAATGAGACCTAACGAGCATAAAGACACGCCCACACCCAACCAGCTGCTTTATACTGACACACCAGAGGTACTAAATCTCGTAACATTTTTGTTCTCGTTGAAAATGATGACCAAAAAAAAATTAGTAGTGCGTAACAAAACGCGTTGAAAGACAAGTGACAGTATTTGAGATCTTAGAAAAGAAAAAGTTGTAGACATTTCCTGGTCCAGACTTTTGAAACCAAAGCTAAAATACTAAACAGCAATGAACGTGTGTTATATTACAATGTGAGGTCATTGAAATTTTGTTATACGTCATTATAACTGTTTCACTTCCTACGAAAAACGGATCTAGAGTAAGAAAAAACGGATCCAGAATTTCTACAGGGTGTTCCTGAAAGTGTAGTCAAATTTTAACCACAGATGCTACGCCTCAAAACAAAACAAGAAGCAAAACATGGGTCCGGGAATGCTTTCTTTCTGGGATGACACAGGGTGAAGTCTAGTTTTTGATAATCTCTGTAAGTGTGCAAATGAGTGTGCATTTCCAAACACACGTTTATATGAACATTTTTGCTTTGTTTTGATATTCTTTTCTTCACAAATTCCGTAGACAACATTCTTCCCTCTCTGTTTAAGTTGCACGTTTTACACTAGTGAAGTTACTAGAATTCTTAAGTATACGGCAGTTCTAAACAGTACAATAGTAAATATTACATAAGGCACTGCTATCTAGTACAATAATCGATAAGATCCCAGACTCAATAAGCTCTTTATAGAGACTGATAAAAACACAATCGGCTTATATTTACACTATAAAGTAACAAATTTGCTTAAAGTGCAAAAGTAATAAAATATGATCAATTCAGCGAAGGAGCACTAACTTCTGTATCATTTGGAGCAAATCTGTGCATCTCACCACCTACTTTAAGGCATATTATATTATACAACGTATTCCTTCTAGAAAAGAATGAGTGGACGTAGGTAGTGAAGACCAATTGGATTTGGATTTTTGGGGATATTACGACAAAAGAAAATAGCGAAAAGCGCACAAGTACATAGTAGTTGGTGCACACACAGCCAGCCCATCAAAAGGCCATTTGTTGTTTATGGCGTCTCACCTGGCTCGGCTGACCTCGGATGTCAAGGCCTCTTGTGTAGCGAGTCAAGACCAGGAGCCAGGGACTATCATTATTGGCCGAGATGAGGTTGCTGTTAGGCATTCCAATGGCCCACGTCTATCAACCCACACTCGGTCGGTCCGAGAAGGGCTTAAAGGGTTTTTCAACTTTTCATTTTGCCTTGCATCAGCTTAATTCCCTCTTAAACAGAGCGATGAGCTACGCATACTTAAAAACCAACACGCTCTCGCCCCTTAACAACCGTAATAAAACTGCTGGCGTTAATGATATTTCATAATTTTTCCAGGAGTCGTAAAAACCGGTCAGTAATCGAATCGCACAAAGAAGAAGAGGAATACTTGTAGTTTTTTTTTCCCTATCGTTTCTCACTCTCCTAAACCTTCCAACATCGTAAATGGTGCGGTTGGGAGTTAGTTTTTTGTTGTTATTTTTTTTCCTTCTCCCGTTCTTGCCTTAATGAAAATCGTTTTTCGTGCAACTTGAAAGTTACTCTGGAGTTAAACTTTTTCATCCGAGTCGTCCAGTTGTATGTGTACTAAATTTTTCGCAATCCTCTTCATCGTCATTCCCATCTTAGATAGAGGTTTTAAACACGTCAGGTGCTAAATTGTAATCCCACCAAAGCATCGTAAATTCTAACGAGAGACGACAAAACGAATATGACCCAAAATAAACAAACGAATATGAACCAAACAAATTTGCTTTCGAAGTGTCGTCTCTAAAGAACTTAACATCTGAAACTTTGAATCCTTCCAAACCCACGTTATAGTTTGGTATCTGTATGATGAAAATTAGGGGTCATAAAATGAGCGGCAAAACAGCCAAGCAGAACAAACTGATATATTGATACCAGAAGAGCAAATATCTAGCAACTTCCTGAAAGAGGTGGATATACAGCTGACATTAATAATTTCATTCAAGATCAAGATGCAGATGATGAAAAAGTTTCATGAAACGCTGATAACACTAGTTGTAGATAACGAAAAAATCTTACAATGAGCCCCACTGATCAAAGAAGACAACTAAGCCCAACTTAATCTCATTCAAATCCATCATACCTGCCGCATTATGTCGCCATTGATGTCATGGTTTGTTTAAATTGAAAAAAAAAAATTGATTCCAAACATCCAAATGACTAAGGGTGCAGCTAGAGGATGTAGAGTCCAATTCGATCCTCGTTCAATCTCATCGTTAAGCTGGAGATCATATGACTCTAACCCCAAACCGTAACAACGTATATCACACCTACTACAGTAATGGAAAAAAAACTTAAAATTACAGATTCATCTATCTGTCCCTCTTGAACTCTTTTTGTTTACACTCACGTTGCTATGGTGCAGCCTCGGACTTCACCAGTAGCGTAAGAAAAGCTGCTCTAACTAATACACAAATATGAAAACTATACTTGGAATCTCTCATCAATAAATTCTAAATTTATTGCATAATTATCTGCCACCAAACTTATATATTTTATCCTCGTATGATGCGATTGTGTACATTTAAATTACAACAATGAGCTGCCTGACAGAGCTCAGTATATATTTTGGCAATATAATGATAAGACACACTTTTTCAAAAATGCAAAATTGTCATTTTACACATACAATTTCACACCAAACTGTCCCTCAGTACTGTTTCTAGCTTCTTACTTTACGACTTCCTAGAATTTCCAGAAAATGGCAGCTTAATATAGAAAATCACAATGTTGCTCTATGGAGTTTCTCACCAGAAAAACGGCTCTCCTGAAGAATTTCTAGAATGCGGCTAATGCGAACCCTTCGTATATTTGTACATTACCATACCAAAACGAAGCCCCGTGAACTACAGGGTTCACCACAACGACATCAATATAAACAAAGATGAGAATCAAATATGGCCCCCCTTAAATCTACAGCGTATCAAAATGTTTGCAAAAATCGTTCCATCATTACTGACGAGTTAACTTCTAGTTTCTCACAAAATGCCAAAAAAAAATAAGAATGTACTGTATAATAAGTTTGTACTCACCGGGACGTACTCTGCACAAGTGTCGATAGACGCTACGAAGTTGCACACATCGTCGACGTTCCACCTAGCCACTTGGGCACCAGATGCATCTCCGCAACCGCCACGGTCAGTGCAGAGAGAGTAGCACGTGGGGAGTCTCTCAGTGGCTCCGGGTCCCAGCATCAGGGACGAGCCTGTGGACACTGAAGACACAGACGAAGACGTGGAAATGTTGCTGCCGGCGGACTTGGTCCTCACCGGATGAGATAACGGAGATCCCACACTACCGGGTCCGTGGCTCGTTAAGGGACTGCCAGCTTTGGGACTGGCCAGAAGAGAGTTCATCCCGTGGTGGTGATGGTGGTCGTCGTGAGACACGTCTCGTTTCAACGTTCCTAACAAATCCCTAAAGTCCCGAATGGGTTTCAGCGTAGTCGACGCCGACACTCCGGCAGCACCACCCGGAAGACGTAAGCTGAGAGATGCAGCTGCTGCTGCAGCAGCCATTGAAGCCTGGTCGTATGCAGTCAACGAGTCCAGAAGCCGAGGACGTTTCGAATTGATGGTCAGATCCAAGGGATCGGATCGTGGGGTACCTTCCGTGCTTCCTTCGTTGGAACGCTTTACAGTCGTCCCTCGAAGACAAGTTTCGAGTTGGGAGGCACTATGCGCACTGGCACTACGCATCATGTTCAGTAACAACTGAGGAAAAAAATTATTCAAGATATAGGATATACATAAAACTGATCAACATGAAAATAATCCTGTACGAGATGTGACAATTTAAATCCCGGAAAGGCTGCGTGTAGTATCGTTTGTGTAAGAATGTGAACATGAGCACATCGCACATGCCTTTGAACATGTTTTAATTAGTGTAGTTTAAAAACGTAAACCACTAAGGCCATTAGTATGTATGCAGTTGCGAAAATAATACAATTGAAATCAATTGAAGGGCCTGGTGTAAAAGAGTGTTACGTAACATTTTTACAATTTCGAGGAAACCGTGTTTAACTTGCTTTTGCTGTCTATAAGCTACTTCACACTTTTTGCACTAATGTATTTCCCCATATTCTTGTTTCAATCAAAATTATGCATCAAGAAGGTAGAATTTCATCTAACACATTCGAAAAACTTCTAAGTCATTTTTGACAAAAATATTACCCAATAATATCACCCATTTACATCAGGCCTTTCAATTACCAGACTGCAACATTCACTCTTTTCACCTGACTTAGCCCCTTGTGATTTCTGGCATTTCCCGAAAATAAAAACTTCCATGAAATGACCAAGATTTTCAGACATTTCTGACATTCAACGTAACGTAACAAAAACATCCAAGGGTATTCCAGAACTTTTTCTACCAATGGCAACAATGCAAAACTTGATATATAGCTACGGAAAAGGTATACTTTAAAGGTAATTGTAACTGTTAGTGCATAAGTATGCGCATCTTTTTTTACAAATGCATTCCGAAATTTAAATTGTCATACCTGTAACATGGAATTCATTGACAAACAAAAAAAAATTTACTAAAAAAAAATCGCTGAGAAAGCTCAATTCTCCGCGAGATCTGATTTTACAGGCAAGGCTGTGTCCTTCGATTAACCATTTATAACTTGTTGTTATAACAATTATAACATGTAATATCATTTAACATATTACAGACATGCACAAGCATAGCACAACTACAACTTGTATTATATAAAGCAAGCTTCTTTTTAAATCAATGAAATACTGCTAATTCTGTGTAAACAGCGTTGATACAAAAAGTAAACTGTTTCTTGATAATAGATACAAAAAACCGAAATATAACGCTATCAGCACTAAACTTACCATAGATTCACTCACAACATCAACAGACTTGCCACGAGTACTTTTTGTCCTACGCAAGGACATTTCAGTTTCTGTCTTGGTAATAGGACATCTCATACCTGTCAATTCAGACTTCAGCTGAACTAATGGTAGCAAGTTGAAATGTACCTGTGTTCCACTGAAGTCCATGTTGGGTAAGGAAGCAGGTAATGCTGGGGTAGTAGCTCCAGATCCTCCTGAACTAGAGGTCGTAGAGTTACTCCGTGGTGGATCGCCAAGAACCGGAGGTGCACTGTGATTCTCAGTTTTGCGTAAACCTTCGGTCTCTTTGTTGTTCAATCCTACCAATGGTGGTGTTGGAAACCGACCATCGAATTTACGGTCGAAACCGTTATACCTAAGTAATTCAATGAAAAAAACAAAACTTTATCAGTGTCAAACGTATAGAAAGTTTCATATGTACACTCTACTCTACGTTTTACACATTTCAAATCCGGTTATTTCAAGTTATCAACTGTACAAGGTTCCAGTATGTGTCAGGTGTCTTAAGATATTTCAAAGCCTTTCAGTATTTGATATCATGAACCGCAGATATAAGGACATTTCAAAAGCTTCAACGTTTACAAAGCCCTAAGTCAAAAAGAAATATTTTCATACATAGATATTCACCATATTTTCTTCATGACAGCCACTACCTATTGAAGACAAACACGATCGCCAAAATATCTCAAATTAGTACTGGACAGTATAAGACTAAATTGAAGATTTATGTGACTTTGTGAGTGAGTGAGTTGAGAATTGAACGTATACTGGCAACTAAAGACAGTTATGATAATACACTACATAGTGACATAGTCCAATGCACACAAAAATCGCACGAATCGAATCAAAAATTGAAGAAATAGAAAATGAAATTACTCAAAACTCCATAAATCGAATATCGAATAAGATCGCATAAATCTTCATTCGCATAAAGCGAATGTATCCTTAAAAAAGCATTTTAATGTACATGTTTTCATCTAAACATCATTAAGTATTTACCTTAGTTAGTATATCATGTACTTTCACACACTTAATAGTTATTTCATAGTTATTTCTTCTTCAACATACAATTAGACAAAAACGCTTCATTAAGCACATTCTGTTTAAATCAACTCTTCAAAATCATTGTTCTCCCTCATCATTTGAAGCATGCCAACCATCCAATTACATTCCAGAAAACCACTAATTCATCATTTTCTAATTAATATGTATCACGAAAAACTTTTTAAACAAAAAATAATAGCAAATCTAAAACTAACTTGACCAAGGATAATTGAAGGTGATCTCTTTTATTGGATGACTACTGGTTCTTTTAAAACACTTTTTTCTTCTTTGGAAGTACTTAATTAGCAAAAGTAGATTAATACGGAAGCTTGTTGACCGATTAGAGTTTTATATATATTAAAAAAAAAATAGAATTGAAGTGCATAATAAAAATCCGACCAAAAAAAAAACAAAAATGAATATCCCAAAAATCCTTTATGGAACCAGTTTTTGTAGACAATTAAAGACAAGTGTGTATCACCATATAACGACGATGAAACAGTGTCTTGGCCGAGCAGCAATTCCAGTTGCAATAATAAAGCCATCATTTAACACTCAACATTACCATTAAGAAAAGCAGAACAAGAAGAAGAGGAGGAGGAAAATAAAAATTACATTTAAGAAGTACTATAAAGAGGGTGTTAAAGGAAGAAAGAAGAAGTAAAAAACCGAACAAACGTGAATGACTTCTTTTTAGCTTCCATTATCTACGCATAACGTGGAAAATATGGATGTCGAAAAAAAAAAATATAATAATTTAAATATGGTGATGATATTTTATTTTATTTTTTTTTTCTGCCCGAAAAAAGTACGAACACCTCTCACGTTGTTGTTGGTACGTTTCGGGAGTTTACATATTTCCTCCAACTGATGAGTGTTTGATAAGGGAAAATTAATAACGCCAGGCTGCCGTCGAGGGTGGTGTGGTAGTTGGAAGGGGGCCGATGTCTGATAGCTTCACGAAGCTGAATAAATCAGAGAAACTACCGCCAGGCATCATGGGTAGTTTCCCATAACACAATTCCCTCCCCCCCCCCTTCCAAAAAAAAATCCGTATTTTTTTTTGTACACAACGTGAACCCCGCATGAGACGTTATTCAAGAGACCATAAAAAAATATCATCGTAAAACGAGTGAAACATGCATCGATTAATTTTATCGCTTTGCCTCCTATAACGAGCTACTCCTATCAGGAGTGAAGATTTTGCAGTTCTACTATCAGGATTTCGCAAAACGAACGGTTTCGCACGTTAAATTGTTCTTCGTACAACGAGCAAAACTCCGACTGTCACTTGACGACTCTTGTAGTGATTGTACATTTCATTATATTCATACGCTTTATATTAGCTTCACTTGTGAGTGAGTGAGTGAGTGAGCTAGAAAATACAACGTATATACAGGCATCTAAAGACGTTTATGATGATATACTGTATAGTATTGTATTGTAAAATGTACCAAAAATCGCACAAATCAAATCAAAGATTGCAAAAATCGAAAATCAAATTAGTGTACTCGAAACTCGCATAAATCGAATATCTCGCATTAATCTAGATTCGAATAAATCTAAATTTGCATAAAGCGTATCCTAAAAAGGCATTTTAAGTGTAGGCCTACTTGTTGTATTATAGAAAGTGTGTCGAGAGGTGGAATTCTGGGCAATTTTACACAAATGTTTGCACTTTTATAATAGAGTAAGTCTGTTATATAACGATATCCTTTAACGAAGATCGTGCTTATATCGAGTTACGTATCGTGCAAAACTCGAATAAATCAAACCTCACATATGTCGAAATATTTCCACAAAATGAAAAAAATTTCAACTTGTAGTCACTTGAGAGTAATACACACAAAATCGCATATTAACAAGCTTTTCTCGCATTAGTTAAATCTTATATATATAAATCGCATAAATCGAGCACTTCCTGTTACTCAAAGTGTAATCCGTTATATCTACGGTGACCAAATTTCACATGGCGAATAAAAAGAACACACAGATTGCTTTTTAACTTTATGCATAATTTCGCTTTAAGATTTATGCGATCATATTCAGTAACTCGATATTCGATTTCAAGTTTCGATTTATGCGAATTCCAATTTATACGAATATAAGAACTTTGAATAATTAAATCTATCTATTTAACCAAGTTTTAAAACTAAGTACCATTTTAAAATTGCTGCAAAATTTGATTTATGCGAATGTAGATTAACGCGATTCTTTTGAGTAATTGGATAATATTCGATTTATGTTTTGTGTACAGTAATCGGATTCCTGCAACTTTTGATTTATGCGAACTTATGTGATTTTTTGGTGCATTGGACTATAGTATACTATATAATCTCATAAAACACTATTCGTTCATTTCCCAGCTCGCTCACTCACAATCTCACTCACCAGTGAAGCTAATATAAAAAAGTATACAAAATAACTAGCTTTATCAACTAATAGTTAAAAAAATATAATGATATAAAGTGTAAGTTTAACCAATGGTTTAACCCTGTTTTAAACTACATTCAAACAACAACCTACACTTAAGTTTCGGAGTTTAAACACGATACAATTCATTCACACAACAACAACATAATAAACATCGGTTAAAAAACAATTCGCCTCAGGCTTATTTAAATTACATATCTTGTTCGCTTACAAAGTACACACACACAAAAAAACATACATACAACCTAAACTAAAAGATAGTTGCAAAGGTGCTAATCTAACTCTACAAATAAAGACATAAATTCAAATCGAGGCTAATTCCTGTTCCATGTTTAAAAAAGTAACTTTTAAACACGTTTCCGCTTAAATTTTTTTTTGAATTTTGAATTTTTAAATATATAAATTTTTACCTAGTATAGCAAAATAAATGCAAATATAAAAAAAAAATAATTTTAATAAATTTTAAACGAAGGCCAACGAGAAGGTACTACAATAGTGTAAAAAAACACAAAAATCAATCGAGTTTATGAAGTCATCAATATGATTTATATTTCTCTTGACCACAACTCGTTTAAGTAGTTACAAAAAAAAAATTAATTAAAAATTTAAATAGTAAAAATCAAAACGGGACATTACACTAGCATAAAAGTCATAAATTACTTTCATACAAAAAAAAAATAATAATAATAATAAAGTTTTTATTGATGGAGTCGTGTAAAAGTTAATTTTTATTACCCTATTTTACGCCCCTGGATGATGATCGGTATTGAAATCACGAAATATTACAAAAATATTAATTAAAATATTACAACAAAATGATAATCTCACGTTACAATTAAATTTATAACCTTTCCAATCCTGATTTTTACACCTTTTTAAACTCGTTTTAAATACACCTATGATTTCGGTAAAACAAGAAACTCGTATCGGGTGTTTTTCAACGATTCGGAGTATGTACAGGGTGTTCCTAAAACGTCTAGTCAAATGTCAACCACAAATGCTACGCATGAAAACAATGGCAAAAAATTCATATAAACTTAAGCCCAGAAATGCATAATCATTTGCATACAGTACTTACAGCGATTATAAGATAGGCCTATGCATTTATGTGACTTCACCCTGTGTTTATCTCCAAACTGGACCCATGTTTATATGAACTTTTTGCAGTGTTTTGTTAGTTATATTGTGGTTAAAATTTAATGCCTTTTCAGGAACACCCTGTAGAATTCTGCATCATCAGAGAATTGAGTTATAAAAATTCTTCTCTATTAAAAAACAAGAACATTGAAAATGCTTTTTAAGAATACACTTTATATTTAT
>JAQIWH010004128.1:0-17787 GCA_034695005.1 Cryptops parisi | reverse complement strand
AATGTTTGGTTTTTCTTGGTCATGGAAAAATCTCAAAAAGGTCATGGAAAAACCTGGAAAGTCAGGGAATTTCATTTCAAAAAGTCGTGCGAACCCTGATATGTATAATTATAAATAATTCAAAGTGTTATTATATATATATATCAAAATATTAAAATTGTCAATTCAAAATTTTAAGTTAACAGGAAAGATTTTTCTGATTAACTTAAATTAATGCCAGTTAGAGTGGTTTAATCTGCATGTAACAGTTCTGTACAGTGTATAGTGAAATAAATCATTTTTTCAATTAATACGACATTTATTTTTTTATGAGTAATAAAATTGTGCAACAAGCCTTGTTTGTGCAACCATCTAAAAAGGCTAGAATCTGCACAACATGTATTAAATTTTTATGCATTTTATTGGCTTGCGTCGCAGACATGGAAGTTGCATTGCAAAATGCCTCGAGTTTCTTGTCGTTTGGCCATCAAGTCGCTCGGTTCAATCATGACTACCTCTCATTGTTGGAGCAGTACTTAAGGATTTAGCAAAAATTGTTTCTGGTTAACTCATCTTACCTTTGGGTGAGCGAAATGGCTGAAGTTGTAGTCAACTACTATATTTATTGCAGTACCAGAAGTCCTTTCAATGAGAAATTGTGTTTTTATGCTTATAACTATTTTTGTTTATTTTTTAAATCACAAGCATTGGAGCACTCAAAAGATGTCACACACATCAAATCTGCACCTTCTCCCTCAAGTCGCCAAGCCATTGTTTATCAGGTAGCTGAACAAGACTCAAGTTGAAAACCTATTCTGAATATAGCAACATTGTATTTGTATAACAAGCTTATTTATCCGTGTGAAATAGTTGATTATGTTTTGTTTTGATTTTTAGCAAGCTGACGGATGTTTTGTAATGTTCCATTCAGTGACCACCAACGTCTCGTGTCTTTGACCAAACCTTGTCACTACTTGTTAAAGATGTGAAAAAATATTCTTATAGTTTTTATTCAATTTTTGATTTTGGTTAGCTATTACACCCATCTTCCTTATTTTAATATTTTTTTTTGTTAAGTCTGACTACAATTCATTTTTTAGCACAATGCCTAACATCTGCTTGGTGCACAGCTGTTTTCCTTGTTCTATGTCATTCAAACATCACCAGAGCTTAGACTATTTTACAATACCTTTAATTATTACCGTACATTTGTCACTTAAAAGAAAGGAAAGTTTTTTGCGTTTTCTTTTCTCATTGGAACAAGGACTACAATGATAGTGTAGATGATGTTTGTGGTATTGAAATAACAACAAACCCTAGTGGAACATTTTAATTTGATTTTTGAGGGTAGAATAATGACGGTATTTGAAAGAAAGATGAAAAAATGATGACATAAAATATTGGGTGATAGAAACAGTTTGATGCTATGTAACGTGGATGTGAAACACTTGTGTGAAGTTGACAACTTGACACAAGTATGTCAAGACGCAAATTATCTTACAGGTGTTAAACCTATTGAGGCATCATTTTGTTGCGGAAGTTCTAACAAGTTTGTTTGTTTGTCAGTTATTTATTTTGCAACGCTCACATAAATTTTTATGCATTTCATGTTTAAAATAAGCTTCTACGTTAAAATACATACAGTAGTTTTTTGTTTATACAGGTGTCAAAAACGACGACGTCCCAAGTCACGCAAGGCTATCAAGAGTTGATGATAAAAATGCAGAACTTGAAAGTCAGAATTGGATATCTTGCTACCTGGGTAAATTCATTTTTTATTTTATATACAAATTATTGCAATAATTTGAAAGGTTTAGGGTATTAAACACTTTTTTTTCTTCAACTATAAACATATACCGTACGTCATCTCATTGCACATAGTCTTCATAGTTCATAAAATCATTGCTATTTTGACAAGGCTGATCGATTCATTTGACGAGATGAAGTTTGAAATAATCTTACATTTTTTGTAGACATTTGCTAATTTATTTTTATTATAGATAAATTAATAAAAAACTGAACAAGTTTCGAAGCATCTTGGCTTCTTCATCAGCAGTGTGAAAATGGTTGAGAATGACAACCATTTTCATAATATAATAAAAATAACATGGCAAATGTTTACCAAAAAACGTATGTTTATTTCAAACTTGGTTTACATCAAATGAATTATTCTCTAATTTTGTGAAGATCCTTTAAAGACACATTAGTTTTCAAGAGGAAAACTACCATTTTTCAAGGCTGATAGAATTTACCAAATACTTGATGCACATTACTAGTTTTTAAAATTCACCTAACACAGTGAAACTTCTCTAAGTGGACCACCTATGCCATGGTTCGATAAAAAAGTGGTCTCTGAATAGGGGAGGGGTAGTTGAAAACAGCCAAAAATCCATTCCAGACAAAAACTGTTCAGCTTTTGGAAGGTAGTCCTTAGAGAGGTGGTCCCTGTACTTTTTGGATATTACTGAATTTGTAATGTGATATGCCAATGTTATTTGATATTGTTGTTTGGCATTTTACTGAAACATACAGCATTGCATGTATTCAATTTAATAGACAAAGATTTCATCCAAAATGGTCCTTCCTATTCCCACAAAAAGTACTGATCCAAAATGGTATTTAATCAACTTAACAACCTTAACACATGATTTGACTTTTAATTGAAGTTTAATGATGGTTTTCAGCTCATCACAAGTCATTAGTTTTTAATGATGAAATACCAGGAAATATCACTTTACCATGGTTTGTCAGTGGAATTCATTGGCTTTCAGCTGGATGTATAAATTGTCTGTTGCAGATACATATCAAGTTGAAAATTTATTGAAGCTTTGTACAACAACCGGCGTGTAACTGTTGAAACAGACAATGAATTGGATCATGCAATTGTCGTTGATCGTGACAGGTAAGTTTGATTTTTACATACAGCATTCATATAATAATAATAATAATAATAATAATAATATAGGATCGGTGTTTTGATTGTGAAAGCATTGGTGCAAAAGGGTGTTAAATTACAATTTTGAGGAAAACTGTTTTAAGGTTCTTCCCAGTACTTCCCTTGTTCTGTGTTGGCCATTTATTTTTGGCACAAATATCTTTGAATATATTGTTGTTTTGTTCGCTTTAGGAAGATAGAATTGCACCATTTTAAAATGCTGGGGGTAGGGGCGGGGGGCTGAACCCCTTAAACCACCCCCATAAATCCACCAGTGGTGGTGTATAGTTTGGCTCCAGTAACAAGGTAGAAACAGTACTGAGGGACAGTTTGACGTAAAAAATGTCATTTTTGGAAGGTGTGGCTTAATATCATTACATCACTCACCCAGAGCCCTTGTTATCCATCTTATAGATGCACCTTTTCTTTATAAATGTTTATTATATTTTTTGTTAATTTTCATGCTATGTTATTATTGTAGGTCTCTCATTGCTAGTGAACCTGGTATCGGCGACGGACAAAATCAAAATGATCATTGATACCGACCCAGGATTTGATGATGCATTTGCTATCGTCGCCGCTTTGGGTCAGAAAAACGTTGACGTTTTAGCGTTAACTTGTCCTGATGGAAACGCTGATGTTCATAACGTAGCTCAAAATGCCTATCGTGTTTTGAACGTTGCCGGACGCACAGATGTAAAACTGCTTTTCTTTCATGTCACTTAAAGGAAAATCATTTAAAATCAGTTCTTCAAAATCGTATATATTCAAATTCCAATATTACTGGGGTACATCAAAAGTTAAGTTCTACACCCTTTATTCATTTTTTGATACCGCCCCACATGAATTGGCTCCTGTGTTGTGCCATCTTTTTAGGACCATCATTTTCACAGCTTCATTGGTTGGGTATTGATATTGTTTTCTTCCAACTTGGTTTGTCCTTTCACCAAAACAAGTGATAATTCGCCCCCTTTGACTACCACAGCATCAAGTTGATCGCTCGTTCTGGTGGTAAGTGTTTACAGGCATTAAGCAACTAGGTGAAAAAATGAATAAAGGTTGTACATCTTTATACTAAGATACGTGGTGTACGTCTACATTTTTTGTGTTCTATTTTTATCAACGAAGGGATCTTAAATTTTGTATCTCTCTGGAACTCTTTTTGTTTATGGTGAACCCAGTGATCCATGGGGTTCACCATAACGTGAATGTAAACAAAGATGAGTATAAAAGAGTGGATAAAAATGTTTCAACACATTGATCGAGTTCAGTTTTGGTTGCAATTGCATTAAATGTTTTTTCATCGGAGTGAGGTCTGCTGTTCACAGAACTACTAGTTATTGTTGTTGTTTGATTTTGGGCATGCAGCAGCTAATGACAGAGTTTATTTTCAAACCCTGGATTCGATCTTTTGAAGATTCCAATCTACAAAGGTTCACCGCTTCCTTTAATGAAGAAATACCACTACAGAGGACCAGGTACATTTTTTGGTAAAGATGGTTTCGGTGATGTTCTTAAAGACGATCCTGAGTTCAATACCTCGAACGCTGTTTATGGAGCTGAACATGCGGCTGTTATGATGTTGAAACTAGTCAAAGAAAATCCAGGTATTATAAATGTACTTTTAAAAATTATTTCTGAAAAGTTAAACTTTTTTGGTTTTTCTATTTTGTGTCATCATTTGCTTGCTAGGTGAAGTCATCGTCGTAGCTTTAGGACCATTGACCAACATTGCCATAGCATTGACTTTGGATCCACATTTTGCTCATCTAGTTAAAGAATTGCACATCTTAGGTGGCAGCATGACAGGTAAACTCAAAAGTTAATTTTTAGGAATTGACTGAATTATTGATTTCATTTGTTCATCTATTTTTTATTACAGCGTTGGGGAACGAAGCACCACTCGCCGAATACAACATCATCTGGGATCCTGAAGCTGCTAATATTGTATTGGGAGCTATGAAAGCTCCGGTCTACATCACAACGTGGGATTTGTGTGTCAAATATGCACTCACATCTGTAATGTTCATCTATTTAATTTTATTTAGGATTAACCAGGGCATCGTTAGGAGTGGACATTCTGGACATGGGTCTAGGATATGTTTATGGGACATCATGGGTCGAGGGCTTGTGAGAAATTATGTCCAGTAGGGTTGAAATTTAACTTCATATCGAAGCATATTGTCATAAATACAAGATTTGAATCCATGCGCAGTGTGTTCATTATCTAGTGATGCAGCTATTTTTAACATGCGTTAAACCAGAGTTCTATTTTTTCAGGATCAACATTCGTATTTGCTGAGTCCCAATAGCAACATCTCCAAATTTTTGCAACGACTTACCACTCATTCTTCGAGCACTGCTGAAAGTAGCGCTCAGCAGTTTTTTTTATGCGATTCCTTGGCGATGGCCTTTGCCTTGGATCGTACGCTCGCGTTCAACATCACGCAATGGTACACGACGATAGAACTTTGCGGTGACAATACGCGTGGTCTGATGGTCGTTGATAGAGCTCACATCAGTCGCAAAATTCCCAATGCCAATTTCCTTTTGAGCGTCAACTTGGCTCGTGTCATGGACTTGGTGAAAACGGGAATTGCAAGTTTTTAAATAAGACGGAGGAGAAGGAAAGTTGATGTAAAAGTTTAAATCAAACGCTTTGGTTTTAATTATAAATCAACAATTGGTATTGTTACAAGGGATGTCGACTTGAAAGAGATTGTGTAAACAAACTTGAACAAATTTGACAAGGAAAAATATAACATTAAAGAAACAGTTCTCACAACACCGTGTTGTTACCTTTTTATACATATATATCACAAACCATGTTTTTTTGTCTTCGCATTCGAAACTTTTTAACCTCGCACACAATTTTTACATCAAAATCAAACATTTGATTTATGCAATAATGATAATTAGTTAGAAATTAATTTAAAAAAAAATTTAGAATACTTTTGCAGCCATAGTTTTTTTGTTTTAGAATTGGATTGGAAATTCAAAACTAACACAATTTTATTTATTTATTTTTTTTTTGGTCGATTTTTTCCTGTTTTTCTTTAAATGCAATATGGTTTTTGGTTGTAACGATAGTGTCGAGACATTATTATGGAATGGTAGAAAAGGGTCATCAGAAAAATATCAATCTGCTTTTTTGTTTGTTTGTTTTTTTCAAATAAAAATAAACAAATTCGGGCGTTCGATGGAAATCAGATATGAAAATAGGTTATTTCAAGCCTTCGAAAAAGCGTAGTTGGAAAAATCGTATGACCACAACATTGTCGTCAAAAACTTGCATCCGTGTTGAGGAAACTTTCCTACGTCATTGTTCGTCTCACCCTGTACGCTTGACGCTAACGTTCACAAAATCTCGATACGTACAAAAACAGTTTGCATATCTTCGTATGGAAGTGTTGTGGTTGTTGGAGTTAAATACTGCTAGTAAAGTGTGGATGAGATGTTTAAACGTGAATGGTATTTTTGGTTAATCGGTGCGATCATCTTGTTTGTTCCAGATGTCGCGTCGTTACAATCGAGTCATTTCGTCGTCGATGGGTGTCGACACTTTGACGTCGCTCGTGTTGTCGGATTTCTGCGGTAGCGTCGGTGAGAGAGATTCCTGACTCGTCAAACTGGAATTGGAAATGGTGGACTCCGAGAACTTGGACGACCCGTCGCCAAATTTGGAATTGGTCGGGGTGATCGTGGCCGTGTCGGAACACGACTGCGACGTCAAGCAGTCCCACGAATGTTGTTTGGACTCGGACCAAGGAGAAGAGGTTGAAGCGAGACTCGAAGGCGGCAACTTGCGTAGCGCAGTCGGCGATTGTCCTTCGACGCTACGAATGCCGCTGTCCGAGTGGCAAGAATTGGTGAAGGCTCCTTCGTCCCACGGAAGATCGGAAGAACTCGTTTGAGTGCTGGAGAAGCTCGTCACGTCGTCGACGTTGCTTTCAAAACCAGTCGACGTGTCGGAACTTGTTCCCGAATGAACGCTGCAGGGACTTGGAGGTGGACGGAAGCGAGGACTGTCCGTGATGCCGACGCACCGTTCTCTCCAACCTGCGAACGGATAGGAAAGACAACGCCAAATTGGAATTGGTCTACAAAGTCGCAAAAGAGGGTAAGCCGTACGGGCGAATGGACCATGCATTATTCCCTCGTCCCCCGGGTCTAGCTACCGTATCAAAGCGGGTCCCGCTGCGGGTCGCTGCGAGGCGGAGGACGAGGACTTGCGGGCACTTTGCCGAACTCACCCAACAGCAACTGGCGCTCATGTTCGCACAATCGCTCCAGTTCCACCATTTTGTCTTGCAGAACACGCTAAAAGAAACCACCATCAAGGTAAATAAATATTCCGTTAAACATTTTTTCGTAAAGTTCTGAAGTACATAAATAGCAAGCCAACATGCATTGAAGGTTGGCTACACGAAGGCCCATGTTGTGAATTCTCCCACAAACCAGAAATTCATTTTGATTCTTGAAAGCTTAAGGATACTATTCAATGCTACTATTCGTTCAATATCACAAACATAACGAACGTTTTTATTTATGTACTTC
Source organism: Cryptops parisi (assembly GCA_034695005.1). Classification (NCBI taxonomy): domain Eukaryota; kingdom Metazoa; phylum Arthropoda; class Chilopoda; order Scolopendromorpha; family Cryptopidae; genus Cryptops; species Cryptops parisi. The sequence goes on along the minus strand of JAQIWH010004128.1, from coordinate 10,316 downwards.
AACTTGTAATGACGAACCTGCAATTTTATAAATTTCATATGTAATTCCACTTTATGAACACAATCTTCAAACAAAACCACCATCCGCATCCGATTCTCGCAGTTCTTGATGAACTGCACCAGTGTCTTGTGGTCCGACTTTTCCATATCGTGTCCATTGATGGAAAGAATAACATCACCTACCAAACAAACTACTTCAAAATACACATCTTTCACAAGAAACAACCAAACCATTTTAACTTAACGTACCTGGCCGCATGCCCGCTCGGAACGCTGGTCCATCGTACTCGATGTAGTCGACATAAGTGATGACTTCGATTTCGTCGTCCTTTTTGTAGTGTATACCGTAACTCTACATACAAACAAAACAAACACATGATTGATGTCACATTGTCATGAGAAACACTGTCATGTCAAAGTACTCGTACTTGGATCGTGAATCCAAAAGACCCGTTTTTCCTTTCAATGATGATAGTTCTTCTTCGTCTGTCTTCATCCGGCTGCGTCTGGATTACTCTATCAGGCTTGACACGTTCCAAAATTTGTGACTGGAAAAACAATGAAGCCATGTTTATAGGAGTTGCTTGCTATGTTCGTTATCTTCCTTCCTCAACGATCAGTTGACATTTTGCATATCAGTGTTTGACAACAAACAATCATTAAAGTGTACCTTCCTTTCCTGTTTATCTTTTTTTGTGACAGGATTTCCTGACGGGATTGATAACAATTTTAAGGGGTGGGGGTTATTAGTTTCTTCAATCTTATTTGGTAGTTCGTCAAGTTGTGGAGATGTACAAAAATGTGCTATTTTTAGATTGGAGATATATATGTTTTTTAAAATAAATAAATAATTGTGTATTATAAATTTATTGATGATAAATAACATTGAGTGAGCAATTAATCAATATTAATAATTTAATATAAAAATCGCATTGTCAATGTATTTCAACAAGAATTGAGTGCACTACATTGTCATGTTAATTTTATTTGAAAATTATTTTTAACTTTTATATATAATAAAATATAACATTTTAAATGTACACTATAGTTATTAAATAAATTATCTATGCGTATATTTATGTATAATATACTTTATATACACAATTTTTAAATTAAATACGTGGTCTTTTTTAAAAATTAAATTAAATTTTTTTAATTTACATTATGTTAAAGGCAATGATTATACTCCAGGCGTTTACATACAATGCTAAATCTGGTTTAGGCAATCTGTGAATGACCTTTACCCTTTTCTTAACTTAACGATTCCAATTAGCATTGAAATACTGTAGTTGGGTTAAAGAAAATGTTTAGGTTAGGTTTGAATTTAAGCTAAAATGTTAACCTAACCTAAATAGTTCTATACAAGATGCTATTTTATACTTCGCCAAAATAGGTTGGGCATTGTATACAATGCCTGAATCATTTGTACAATACTGTATATTATATAGGTTTGTTTTTTTACATAATATTAATACTACGTATATTTAAATTTTTACACAAGCAGTTCCCATATAATAGTGTATACACAATGATCAAAGTGTAATAACCGTATACACAATGTTCAAACTATAATCACTTTATAAATAATTAATAATAAACAATTATGATAAAAGGCCAAATTATCGTTATATTTTATCTATAGCGACTACTACCATAAAGCTCCGCCTGGATGCTCGGCTTTGCTGCATAACGGCGCAAAATTTTTCTTACCAAACAAATTAAGCAAAAATAGAACTAGCGCCTAACGAAGCGCAATTGCTAACATTAGCCAATTTTCGACGCTCAATCCAATAACGTAGAGGTGATTCACTTTTCTAGTCAATCGACAAATTGCGTGACTAAACGACATACAACAGTGCGCTACTACTAGTGTACTACTATCAACACACACATCGAAAATGTCCAATTTCCTCCATTGTAATCGATGTCGTATAGATTTTTCCTATCGAAGATGAAACCAACGATCTTTGATCATAGACTATAAGCAGGATAAATTGTCACTTTTTCCTGTTTGTGACAATTTTCTGTATTTATATGGGGAACACAATTATTAATATGAAACGTGCAAAAAAATGGATTGTTACTTGTGACAGTTCGAGATCAGCTCCAGCCATGTCGACGACTATTTCCCGTTTAAATTTTCTAGAAGTCTGCCTTTTTTTGGACAGTTTCGGTGATGCTGTGGACACGCCCCCGCCCACGTGCATTTCGATTTAAATATCCTCAGGATTTACATCTTTTGTGGGAAAACGAAGAGATTAGAGTGGTTGGCGATGAGACGCTTTTTCTATGTCATACAGGAAAGCCGCACTGTCGCTTGTGTTGATGTCGTTGGGGACGATGACGATTCTATGGAGTTGTAAAGAGCATGCGCAGATGATGTCATCGCATTGCTGGTGTGCATTTTTTCATATCATAAATAGATGTATTTTGTTTTTTAAATTTTTTTATTACGATTTTATAATTTTCATTGTTGTTCATTAACGTGTACTTTTGTTTAAAAACAATTATTCGTATAATCACAGTAATGTGATTTATACAAACCCTCTTATAATGCTTTTCATAACGTTTTTTTGCTTAAGAAATATAAATGTTTTGTTTTGTAACATTTATATATTTTATTTTTAATATTGGTCGTTGACCTGTAGACATTGTTCTTATCTGTGTAACATATCCCAATGGGATGCATTAATAAACTTATATCATTATTCAGGGGAAAAAGTAGCTATCAGGTCGACTCAATGCACACGATATGTGTTTTTTTATAGGTTCCGCTATTAATCTTTATTAATATTATTAGTGAAGTTATTGTAGATATAATAAAATTTATAATAGTCATTTTAAATTTTAATTTATCAACAAAAAAATTTTAAATTTGTATTTACCTATTTTTCCCATATTTTGAGACAATTGGTACAAACTACTATCGTTAACTTTATGCATCATATCGATTTTTATCAATTTAATATCTACGCAGGCCAAGTACTAACACTTTCCTTCCCATGCATTATTAATAACAAAAATGCATTATTCTAAACTAACCATTTTTAACTATCTACATTTAAAATATTGGTTCTTAATTTTTAAATAATTTTGATTGCATATATAGCTTAAGATGTATATACAATTTGATTTCTGCTTAAATTCAAGTATTTCCCCTAGTTAATTCAAATGAACGTGGTTCCCGCTTCGTAGCAGACGACCCATTTCATCAATTGCGCACGCCTATTAAAACCCGCTTCTCGGCTCTCCTGAAGTGGTCAATCGATCTAAAGAGGATTTGTCTTGCATGTAGCCAAACATGGCAGCTGCACCACCTCGGTGGGATCCGCGGTACCTGGAAATTAAGACCAAATCCATCGAGCAGACCCTTGTGCCTTTGGTGAATCAAGTAAGTTGAATACCCCCTCTCCACTAAGCCATCCCCAATTGTTATATTTTACCCCTAGGACTAACGCTAACCCAACATGGTCCAAGTTGTTACTTAGAAACACGTTTTCCACTGTTGCCATGTGCTTCGAATTGACACCCTAAAGGGGCTGTATTGTAAAGTGGTATTTAGTTGCTAAATTACGACTACTAATAAGTATTCTATGCGTGTTTTAATTTATTATTTATTATGGCTGAGGTTGATGGTGTTTTAGTTTTTTTTTGTGAGGTATGGTTTTGAGTGTTCATTGAATGAAGAGGCTCTTTTTATTTCATTGATTTCGCATTATATAACAACCGGCCATGAACCTTATTGGCTTTGAAGACGAAGCAGAAGATTAAAAAGGCCAATTAGGAAATGACCCACCTTTTCCTTCCACCACCCCTTAATTATTTTTTGGTATAAAAATAGACGCTGGTTAAATTGAGTTTAATAAAGAACTTACTGTAACAAGAACGTCAATTATTATTTATATACGGTTTGTTTATATTATTATTGTGAAGTAATCACTTTTTATGGTGTTCAAAATTGTCCCGGATTTTTTCCCTCAGAAATGCTAAGCGTTCAGTTGGCTTGCGGTCAATAAAATTCGGTTCAATTTTGAACTTGTTTTAGATGATAAAAAAAACCACCATAAATTTAGAAATGGTTTTACAAAATTGTTTGTTTTTTTAATTAATTATTATTAAGTGAGTGGAAGCAAAGAAGCTTGTTTATCTTGCCAATAAACTTGGTAGGGTTGTTTCAAGGTTGTGTACGGTATTTTGTGTATAAGGACGAATGTTATTGATCACTTGTCATTGAATCTTGAAAATTAAATAACGTTGAGAAGACATTAATTTTTAATGGAAATGTAAATTTAGTATTAAAGTGAAACACTTGTAATTATTTTTTTTATAAAATAAACGAAATGTTGAATTTGAGCCGGATTTTAGCGTTAATGATTTACATAGAATAGAATCCGGTTTAAATTTGACACCCATTTTTCGCACGAATACTATTTATACATTAATATTGTGTAAGATGGTGAATAGCAAAACAACAAATGCAATTTTCTGCTTCAGTACTAATAGTTGAATCTGTCAGCTATACAGTATGATTGGTTAAACTAATTGGCTACGACGGTACAGTAGCATTAGTTAATATTGTATTTGTCAACTGTCATTCAATCAGAAAAACGTACATAAAATTTACTTTTTTACATGGATGATGTTAGTCATTGTTTGTTTATTCTGTTGTGTACATCTTTTCAAACATTCACTGACGAGATTTTGTTTTTAGTAATTATAAGGATACTAGCTCTCTCCGTATGCCAGTCAACAATGACGGGAGAGCTTTTCTTTTTCATTATGCAGTGGATTCTTTTAACTCATGTTGTCTGGCACTATTCATCTGCTTTCCTCATAGACGGCATTATCGTGAAACCCATGGTTATAAAGCATTTCATACGCATATACCGTACAGAGGAAATTTTATAGTACGTACAAAAAACTTTAAAAAAAAACAGTTGTATCATCACCAAACTTGGTGGTTTTGTATTTTTTCATTTTTTGGTATCTGATCCAAGCAAGAAGAAGAAAAACAATCGACGTTTTTTTCCCTTGTTGTATTTCTTTGATTGAATTTTCTTTTCTTTAATCATGCCAAGTCATCTGATTGGAAAGTGAGGAACAAGATAAACACCCCCCCTCCTCTTTTTCAATAAAAAAGAAATAAATGCTGTTTCGTTGCCATAGTAACCATCATCTTATTTCGGAACTGTACACCGAGCTCCTGTATCGGGTGGTTTCGTGATAATACAGGTGGTAGCCTATTATAGCTAGCCTACCTCAAATTCAAATCGTAGGGATGTGCATCATTTGGGATAGGTGATTTTTGTTTACGGTTCACTGGTGGTTTTTTATTTTTTAAATTTAAAAATGTGTAGTGTACCATCTATAGTGGCAAGCTAGGATTGGCTGTTCGATATTCATTCCGGATTACTGATTTTTGGATCTGAGGTTAAGCTGTTGTGTAATAAGTTACTACATAAGATCTGTTTAAATAAAGCGTGACTTTCGATTTTGTAAAATTTAACTGGATTTGTTGGTTGGTTTTTATCAGCAGTTTGGGATGTTAAAGCAAGCAAGCTGCAAATTGTATTTGACAAGGAAAGAGTTTCGAGAATTGAATTATGAAATTGCAGCCCCTCGGTGTTCCGAGCGAGCGGAGGTTTTTTAATTGATTCCTTGCCACCAGAAATTGGTTGGGTTTGTTTGTTGCTTTCTAATGGTGTGTCGTAGTAGCCTACGTAATTCGAACTAACTTGATTCAAGATCAATGCCACCGTGCTGTGGTTGATGCGGTATATAAACAAAGAGTTGCTGTAGCAACTGCAATCATTCGTCGTAACGACGAATGATGTAAGCTAAGCATGTTACTCAATTAATTCGGTTTTTTGTTTTTTTTTAAAATTTACTTTCTTTTTTGTTTCATCTTAATTTAGTAACTTTGAACGAAGGCCGCGTTCTCTCTCTCTCGATGATGTGTACTGCCCAAACGTAAAACTGAAAAAAACTGACGATTCCAAATGACGAGATGTAGCACCAACACCAACATGGTATACTATACTTTTTTGTTCCAATGTCATCTTGGAACATTGTCGAATATAGAACTTTCGATCTCGGACTATAAAACTATCGTTGTCGAAGATCTTATTCGATATTCTGCCACCGTTCTGTTAAACAGTATAACCATGACATAGCCTACTTTTAATATACCATGGTAGATGGTATAACATAGGGTGATACCAGTGAGTTTTCCAAACAATTTTTAAGTTAAAATTAAAACATTACTGTAAGGATTAAAAAAATTGTTTTATCTTTGCCAACTGGATAGCTAACCCTACAAACACTGCACTGCAACGTTTCGGTCTTTTCCTCCACTCTAGAGACTTTTCTCACGGAAAGAAAAGGGAATAGAAAAATTTTGTTTATAATTTAATTTTTAGTTGTGAAAAAAATCTTTTATTTCACTGATATCACACTAGGTAATGCATTGTACAGCAGAGATGGGGATGCTGTTGGTACATTAACATAATTTGCTAATGCTACGTGAAATTTTCTTTATCATTCGTAAGTTGAATCTCAGCAGGGATCATATAATTAATGTATTTGATTTGAGACATTGGAAACAAGTCATCGCAACAAATGGTTATTTCGAGGACCACTGGTTTTTGTTCGTTATGTTTGCTCGGATAACGTTTGGTAACAAGTTGTGGATGGTTGTTTTTATTTTATTTTTTATTTCCATTTCATCAACACGGTAGGGGATAAAAAAAATCGATAGCCGACGATGATAGTATTGAATATTTTTTTTGTGCCCGTGCTAAATTTAGCTGCTTGCTTATTCACGGGTGTTTGTTAGGAATGGCCTGAGCGTTATTTGAAATTTGCAAAAACCATTGGTGATTTCGCATCACAAGATGGAATGTCATCGTTTTACGGTATTAATTATTTTATTTTTTAATAAAATAATATCACAGGCACAAATCCAGCCGAGACCCCTTGCGGTATTTTTAATTTAAGGCAAGTGGTGAACGAGCTCAGCACCAACACCAACACCATCATCGTTCATCGTTGTCAGAACACGCACTTGAATGTCTGATTGACACACTGCAGATGGAAATTCTTGTTCCATCGAAAAGAGTTATAACGCATGACCTCGATACAAAATTGGTTCTGCCATACTGCCTATAATAGAGAAAGTTTATAGTGAAAGTTTTTGGCAAAAAAAACAACTTAGGAATGATCCAGTATTTGAAAAACGAAACCTGCAGAAAACGCATCACCACACCAACCCAAAGTTTTGCTAGAAACACTTGGGGTATTTTTTACACATATATATACAGTAGTTGAGTTTCTAGAAGTACTGAGACAATCTTGAATACTGACATATCCGTGTTTTAATGTAATGCGAATGGTTGGTTTTGTAGCACCTAGTCTAAATTTTGGCAGTGAACCTAAGCTTGTTGGCATTCGAAAAGTGCATCCTGGTGAGAAACTGCTTAACTATTCTGGACTAATCTGGAGTTCCTATTGGTAATGGGATGCATTCTTTGACCATGTACAATATATTTGAATTATCACTATCAGAAGTATCGAGGCGTTGATCTTGGATTGGCACGCCGTGTTCGAAGTAATGGGGACATCTGGTTAGATAGCGCCTAATAGAATTTTTGGCAGTAAAACCTACCCTCGGTTTAGAAACCTATCCTGGTGAGAAAATGATTAACTCTCCTGGAGTTTATTGGGAAATAGGGTGGGTTTCTTGTATATGTTGAGTATAGAAAAAAAAAGGTACTGAGACATTGATCTTATCTTGGGATGGAGTGTCGATGTCAATGTCAATGTTTGGTCGGTAATCATCTTTTTATTCTAAAATATAAGAATAAAGTGCTCTTCCTCCACACCAGCTATGGTAACGCCTCCACTGTGTACTATAGGCCTATAACCATGGAGATAGAAGTTAGAAGCTAACTTTTTCTATTTCCCTTGTGTGACAAATGTTGCGAAGCAATATGAGTTACAACAATGAATTGCATTATAAACACAAACAAAAAATTTCGATCATTTTTTGACGGGCTATTTACTAGTGGTTTAATAAACGCTAGTCCTCTCTAATCTGACGTATATTTATGGAACCAGTGGGTGTTGGATTACTGGATTTTGGTAACAGATCACTCTGCTTATTAATATACCAACTTAGCGAAACTAACTACACAATACAGGGTACTGTACAAAGTATCAAAACAAGAAGAAAAAATCTATGTACAGCAGTTGATTATTAAATCCATATTCAATATCGTTGCATTGAACACAAAATTCGTCAATTTGTTTTTGTTTTTTTTTCGTTTAAAGACAGTTTCGTGTACCGATCTGCTACCTGGCGAGTGTCGGATTACTGGACGTGTCGGACTATAGAGACTAATCTACTGCTATATCACTACACACCATTGTGATAAATGAGTTTTTGTTTAGGTTATGCGTGATAGTTGCATTGCTATGATATGTTGTGGAAATCGTTGTTAACTTTTGGAACTTGGACTTTGAAGTTTAAAATGTTACATGTTCCAGATGGCGTAACTGGATTTTCGAAATAGTTTGTTTGGTTTATAGTGCAAATTTCGTACATGTTTATGTTGGGGTTTGTTTAGTCTATAACGAAAGTAATGAGCGATTCATTGCTGAATGGCGTATTATACTAAGTCCTACAAAATAGAAACAAAATCACGTAAAACTAGTTGTTTTTTCCCGGATAAATATCGCGTTGAACGAGGAGGACCTTTTTTTAAAAATAAAAAAAAAATAGCGTTAAAGTCAAAGAATTTTGCTTTAAGATATTCACATTAAGAGTATTTTCTCTTTAAAAAAAGTACGACATATACACAAGTTTGTTTTTTTTTTTTAAATCGCGATTGACGAGTTTACGTTGTTTTTTTTTTCTCATTATTTTCAATTCCCGTGATGTATTATTCTGTTTTAAGTTAGAATCCGCTATCGAACTTTTTTAAACGTATATGTTCAAATTTTACAATTTAGTATATTATTTTTTTTTCACATTTAAATTCAAAGCAGCAGAAAAATAACCTTTACAAAGACGTTAACCGATTTAACCAAAAAACGTTTACGCTTTGAAATACGATTTTAAGCTTTAACTTTTCATTTTTTTCGAGCAGGTTTTTTTTTTTCAGTATGATAACATTCTAAATATTTTTATTTTATTCAGGGAGGTTATATATAAAAAAATGTAACCCCCAAAAAAATTGGTATATTTTTTTTTTTCGATACAAGACACATGTAATTGTAATTTGGGGGCTGAAAACACAATGACTGTAAATGTTGCAATTTTTCTGTTTCTGTAAAAACTTCATTTTGCCAGAAAATTTATCGACTGAAACGGAATGGAATTGTCAATGAAAGAGTTGTTCTTTCTCAAGAATCCGCTTTCTTTGCCAACATTGCAAATTGAAGTTTTGCAATTCAAACTTTCTGTTGCAAAGTGAACCGAGTAGAAAAGTTGTGATTTTTTGTTTTGTTTTTTTCTGAAAAAGAATGCAAACTAGAATTGCGAAAGTTAGTCCAAAAATGGCAGCTTTTTTGGTTAAAAATGTGTTTTGGCTACAAGTTGCCAATTCTGGACTCAGATGGCGGTAATGGTTTGTCCGCAAAGTTGCAAGAATGAGTTGGTTTATCGATTGTTGGCGAACAAGTCGAAAATCCTCGTTTAGCACGGATTTTGCGCAACACGTATTTTGAGTATGTAGAGTTGTTTAAAAATGGAAGCAAGGTCTAAACATGTTGAATTACGTAAATATACAAAATTAATACGCCTTTCTTTTAAAACCAAAAAACTTTTTTTAAAAATAACAAAACAGAAAACGAGGCTTTATTTCAAAGTTGCTTTTTAAAAAACCGCGTTAAACGAGGAATTTTCTTTGAACTGCCGATATATATATGGATTTTGAGCCTTTAAAAGTGTAGAAATCGCGACAATTTTCATTCGACATAGCCTACGTGATATAACGTGTTTCCTCTTTTAACGCGGATTTCGTGCAACTTATTTTTCGTATTAAATCATATTACTCGGTTAACTTGATTTTAATGTCCCCACACTTTGTATCTTGGGTGTTTTATACAATTGAAGGCTTGCTCGGAATAACGTTGCATGTAACAATTCATAGTTTGGCAAAAAAAGTATTCAGCAACACATTGATTGTCACCTATTAGGTGACCAATTTCGAAATGCTATATGTATGTTTTAGGTAAGTATGGGCCCCGCGGTGGCCTAGTGGTTAAGGTATCCACCTCCGGTACTCTAGTTGGTGAGTTCGCCTCCCACTCGTGCCG
>JAQIWH010004127.1:0-17794 GCA_034695005.1 Cryptops parisi | reverse complement strand
TAACCTCGGTCATTTTAATGAGATTTTGGAAAGTGGGTATTTGTCTCTCCCGGCAGTAATTGGTGACAGAAGCAAGTTTTGATGAAATGCGATCCTTAATTTGGAATGATGAAACGATAGGCTGTCGATAGCTCAATGTCGTCGCTAGGAAGACGTACCGAGACCAAATGTCATTACTTGGCTTGTTTAGATTAGTTTGAGTAGCCTACGTACGTAGGTAGGTAGGCGGTGCTATTTGTTTTCCATCATCTGTTAAAAGAGAACCCGTCATTAATGACGAGGGACGAATTGTTAGTGACGAATTGAGGTTTATTTATTTGCTGTTTACATTATTTACTGTCTTTTCACATTCATTCATTCATTCATTCATTCATATATTTCGGTCAAAATGACCATTAGTACCAAGTACAAAGTAATACAATGAAAAAATTATACAAAAAAGAAAACAAGATACATAAATGTTATGACACATAACCAACCACACAAGCAATTACAAAATTGTTAATAAGATGAAATACAACATTTGCTACATCAACAACTTACATATAGTTGTAAAGACAACCAGACATTAAATGAATGTCAATAATGTTGGGGTTTTTTTTTCTTTGTTCTTGTTCCCATCGTTCATGTCATAATGACTGGAGTGTAAAAATGAGATATCTAGAGTGGTTAGTTGTGAAAGTGATATGAAATTCGTATTTCCCATCGAATTGAAAAAATGTTCCGATTGGAGTCTTGTTTTATTCTCAATTTACAATCGACATTCATGTGGTTATGCTAACAATAATAACAACATACATACATACACCACCACAACTCTGACGGCGGAGAAGAGAGATGAGATCCCTTCTTCCTAAGTCGCCCAATTACCCCGTATCGTAAGCGTCAAAAAGAACCCAAGTTTGTTCTCCCTATACGGCTGTAGACGACCGGTCAGGACCAATTTTTTCATTAGGATCCAGCTTAATTACGTAACCGGTTTTTAGTCTTGTGTGATCCAGTCCGAACAAAAGCTGAATGTTTCCGATTTTCATATTAACACGAGCGTGGAAGAAACAAATCTTAGCACATACATTTATTTGTGTTATGTTATGGAAACGGAAAAATGAACCTTTTATAACGTTAGTTCTTTAACCTCCTCCCACTTTAGCTACATCAACTTATTCCACTGATCGGTGTTGCCATTTACCGGAATCAAAAACCCGTGTTGACCTTATTTAGGTAATGGCGGGTGCTCGAATAAATATTTCCGGGTGTAAATTTTCAATGGATGTCGTTCCCTTTCGTTGGAGAGAATTCTTTTAACGTCACTTGCGAGTCCCATCCTTTCCCCCTTCTTGAATAAAAGTTCCTCTTCCCCTCACATGTTTTGCGGCAGTGTCTTATAGGTAGATTGGTGACATTATTATTATTTATAATGACCATAACTGTATGTGCCTACCAAACAAAACCGGCCTTGTTGTAATATAAATAATATATATAACCAACAGTTTAAAATTAAATTTCCAGCTACGTCTGCAGCTTGCGACTTGCGAGGGGGCGCAGCACTCCCGAACGAGCCAGTTTATAGATAACAACGAAACTAATTATTATAAACTTGACTTGGGGGTTACATGTGACATGGTGGAATGATTTTCGACGTGTTATAGTAACGAGAAGAATACTTAATGATCGATATTATACTAGTGATGAATGATAGGGTGTCGTCGGCATGCGTAAACCGATGTGCTAAATCATGCATGAGTAATAAACTTGGCTGTTTTGGTCGTTCTGTTTAGATGTAGACTTTGTGAGGCAACTCTCGTGCGGTTGGTTCTCATTCTCCCCGCTCACTCCGTGCGTGTGTAAGGTCGTCGCAGTAGGCCGGTCCTATATAGGATGCTGTGACCACGACGACACCGGCGGCCAGCATGTTTATTTTTTATTTTTTGCTATCAATGCGGACCTGATTAGGTTACAACATGATAAAATTTTGGAATGATAAGTTAAAATAAAATAATTATTTTTTGAATTTTAAGTTAATTTGTCACCTTACTCCTACGGAGTGCTCCCTTTGAAATAAATAAATAAATAAATAATAAAAGTGTGTGCAATAGTAAGTGGATGGACATGGTTGAAATAAAATAGGTTGGTGTTGAAACTTTTTTTGTAGTGGATACAAATTGTTTTGCAGTGTACACATGACAGTGAGCTTTCGTGTAGAAAAAGGCAATTGATTCCAAATGGTAAACATGTTGTAGGGAATTATAACGTTGGGTTGGGTCAGTATCAGTAAGGAAAAGTTGAGAGGATGTTTTGTAATTTATGAAGATCAATGAATTGTGAGATTGACATCAATCCACGGGTTTTATTGAATTGGGATAGCGCGTAAGATTAAAGAATAAGTTATACGTATCATTCTATGGTAGGCTATTTTAAGGCGACGAAGGCGGAATAGTTTAGCTTCGCCCCAAATGGTAGGTACTATTTTTGTTTTGATGTAGGTTTACAGGTGATTGAGAGTGTTTTTGATTTTTTTTTACCAAACAAACTTGGCGGTTAATTTTTTTCATAATTGATTCTATGTGATAAGAAAAGTTTAGTAGCGGGTCAAACCACAGGCCAAGGATTTTGATTTGTTAGAGGGGTTGTAGGAGATACGAAGCTTATTAGTTTTGAGGGTATTTAACTTACTTTATGATGCCACCACAGGGAAATTGTTGATGAATGTGAAAATCGGTGACGTGTGACTCATAAAGAAAGGAGTCCTCTATGAGGATATTGTCATCGACATAATTGAATAGTGTAACATTGGATACTAAAAAAGAAAAATAATGAACTGTTGACTGACCCTTGAACTACTCCACGGGTGGAAGGGAGATGGGAATGAAATCTGAAAGAACCGGTTTGAGAAAAAGCTTGTCAAGTTAGACGAGATACCTAATTGTACAACGGATGAACGATGTAGGCCGGGTATAAGCTCGGGAAATGTCTGTTTGGAGAATTACTACTGTATGGGATTTTTAAAATAGTTTTGGGATGACATGTAAGTAAATGGATATCAATGCAAGATTTATTTTTAGTGACTCCATAGGTTAACGGCTAGCGAATGGGTTTCTTGGAATAACAGTTTATCAACTAATTTAGAAATAAAAGGTAGAGAGGCGATGGAAGACATTTGGGATGAGAGACCACCCTTATACTTTGGAAAAATAGTCGCAATTTTCCATCGGGAATGGCTGGGAAGACTGGATAAGGTGAATGAGAGTCGAAAGGCAGATTCAATAACTGAGGGATTCAGGATGTCTGACTGTTGAGATTTTGTAGTATGCAATGTAGATATTATTTATTTGTGTAGGAGAAACTTGTTCTTTAGAAGAAATCAGTGAAGTTTAAAGGAAAAGGAAGCAGGTTGTTACACCATTGTAAGTAGGTGAAATGTAGAGTAGAGTAGAGTAGACTGTCTGGTAAGGAGTGGTTGATGTATTTCCATAAGAAATTGTTTTCACCGATAAAGGTGGGTTCTGAGTTGTGTTCGGTATATTCGGCATTTGTTGTTGGCGAGTGATAATTTGGCTTATAAGGATTGTTAGTTGGGGGGACCACCATTTGGAGGATCGGTTTGACGACAGACGTGGGAAAAAAGTCCTGCTTATTTAAAAGTAATAAGTTCATTGGATATAGAAGTCCGCTGATGGACTAGGCTTTGAAGTGTAGTGGGGGAGACTGTGTTTCAGTCGACGGAAGCTTAGTCAGTCATAGTATTCATAGGTTTGAGAAGATAAAAAAAAAATTAAGACATGGTCATGGACAATGTGGGGATAGATTTGATGGAGTGAATCGGTTTCTTATTGGTGGAATAAATTTGGTCTAGGGTATTTGCTGAGTGAGAGGTAACGCGGGTAGGAAAATAGACCCTGGGGTAACAAAAAGACGCTGCAAATATGGAATTGATAGAAGATGAATTGTTGTTGTTAATGTGAAATGGGGTATTGAAATCTATCTCCAGTAATAATAGAGGAGATTCCATAATTAAATTGCCAAGTCAATACGTCAATCAGTACATTTACTGGGATATAGGATGGGCGGTAAAGGGTGATGATGTCAATTGCGTTTAGGTAACTGAAGCGCCTTGTTCGGGGCCGGGGATCCAATCTAGCCCAGGAAGGACCCAGCAGCTCCACTGTTGGCCGAATAACGAGTTATATATAAGCGAAGCTATCTATGTGAGTGACACGGCTTTGACTTGATGGTCAGTCGTCGAGAAACGAACCTGGGAGGTGAGGTGAAGCCTTGGTTGGTGTTTCTAATGAGTTTTGATCGGCGTGTTGTAGCTGATCAATTTGTCATTTTTGTATTCAAATCGAAAACATGACCGCTATCACGAGGATCGAATTGAAATTGGTCATTTTACACGCCAAAATGGTCGCTATTTCGAAATGGGTGTAAGATTGTTATTTTAGTTAACTCGATGTCGACAAGTACCGGTACAGTATCTAAATGGTGTTGTAGTCGTCGTCGTCGTCTTTTAGCACAGTGACATACATGCAGAGCCTGTCGCTGGAGACTAGAGTCATCTAAAGGTGAGATGGCTCGGCTTGCCACGTGATGCCGATGTCGCTGTTAGGTCTCGAACGAACGAACGAAGGCGCGGAATCGAAATAAATGGCGTGGTCGTTGATGGACAAGATGCCGCACTTTAGGCTTTGCAAGTTGACCGAAAGCCATCTTAAAGGGGAAACTTGTAAACCCTTCGTTCATGTCTCAGTCGGTCGGTAGATGACCGAAACTGACGTTTTCTCGTAACATCACTGACATTTGCTTTTTTCGACTTTATGTCGAGTCTTATTTTATTTCAAATCTTGCGTCTCGTGGAGACAAATCATAATACAAAAAATCATGTGTTGGAATATTGTCTTTTTAAAATGTAAGACAACATAGATGGTTGACACAAAGTGAGGGAATTCTTGTCGGTAAAGAGTTCCAATGTGTAATGGTATTAAGTAAGTGGGAAACGATTAGGCATAATACCACTTATAAGGTACCGGTGCACACTGGGCAGTTATTTATTTATTGGTTTGTTTGTTTGTTTATCAGTTGGCAGCATCTAAAAGGATAAAATTACATAACAGTACATAATAAAAACCATAAAAAAAAAATAAAGACAAACTGACTAAATCAAGAAATAACACAAAGATTATATATTATAATAAAAAAACCATCTATAAAAGGCAATCAAGATCTATAAAGTACTGAGTAATTTTTCGTGTCAAATGTTTGCAATTAATAACACAATTGTAAATAGTAAGTAGAAGAAAAGATGTTGCTTCTCATGGGATGTGTTATAGTTTTATACGGGAACAACCTATTGTTATATATAAGAGAGGAAACTTTTGAAACTTTAGGTCCTAGTTTTACGAGTGTTATCGTCAGTCAGTCAGTCATTAAGTATTGTTTTATTTCATAATATGGATATCGAATGGCGTATTAATTAGTGTGTTGATGGAAGGAATATTTATTCTTTATTCTTTCGAGA
This sequence comes from Cryptops parisi, assembly GCA_034695005.1. NCBI lineage: Eukaryota > Metazoa > Arthropoda > Chilopoda > Scolopendromorpha > Cryptopidae > Cryptops > Cryptops parisi. The sequence goes on along the minus strand of JAQIWH010004127.1, from coordinate 12,279 downwards.
GAGAAAAAGCAGTGCGAACGAACGAACGAAGGCTCAATTTATAATTAGGCGTGTCACTCCCAATTTCAACAAGAAACAGGATTGATGAGTGCAGTAAGTACTCAATACTAAGTATATTCTGTTTAACCGCGGCTTCAGTACAAAGGTATGTTGTCCACTAGCAAACCTAGGACTCTATCTAATCCCCAGTATTCTTGTCAATGTTGTCATTTTTCTGTTGTTTCAATTCTTGTTATTAGAATTAGGGTGAGGAAATAAGTGTGATAGACATTAGCTAGCGCTGGCTAGTGAAACACGAAAAGTCAGATGATCATCGACGTTGTTCACCTACAATATCAATCGCTGTTATGCTGGTGTTGTAGTTGGTCCACCTAATTGTGGAGAAAGTCGGACAAAACGGGGAGGTGTAACTTTGTTGAATTGTAGTGAGTAAATAAAAAAAAAATGTACGTTTATTGTTTGATCCAATCCAATGAACAAAAATGTTCCGACTTAACGATTCCAATGCCCTTTTATTTTTCTTGAAAATCGTATGCAGGGAGAATCCCGAGAAAACATACCCCCCTTAAAATGCGTAGAGGGCGGTTATTTCTGACAAGTCGTTACATAATAATAATTTTGGACCAGCCAAAGTGGTTTTACTATTATTTATAGGCTACTGGCGCGCGGAGCCGGGTCAGGTTGTACTAACTACTAGACTTGGATACACAAATTCAAAGTGGGATGGATCAGCAATGAACTCATGTCCAAAAGGTGAAAGGAGAGAAGTAGCGTGTACAAATGAGGCACAGGCCAAACAACACACTACTATACTATACTATACATGTGTATTATATATCATCTCTAGAGCCACTTGTTGTTCAGTCTGAGGAGAACCTCGGGTACATACATACATACACGCAGCCGCTGAGATCGTACGTAGTAGTACAATCCATGATGCGGCGGCGGCGGCGGCGGCGGCGTTGCACTGCCCGTTGGAACAGCAGTTCAAACTTCTCTCACAGATATGTCTTTGCCAACTTTTGGTCATAGGACTAATTGCTCATAGAAAAATATGGTTTTATTAATAATAATAATAATAATAAAAAAATCGAAATTGAGGAATGCTTTACTTTTTGACTAAAGACGTTTATTGTTTGCTATTTATTTTATAAAAAGCGGTTAGCTGTTTTAATAAAACTGACGATTTACTCAATCGATGTGATTAGTTGATTGACTAGACCTTATTTTTTAGTTTATTACGACTAACCATAAAGGTTATTTATTAATCTCTAAAAATAGAACATAATAACCAACAAGGAGAAATGACACGATCATTGGGTGACATGAAATAAAATAAAAAGCATTAATAGGAGAGATGGCAAATTCAGATAATTGGTGTAGGATGAGATGTAGTGGGTCTTGGTTGGTTGGTCACTGCTATGCTATAGTAGGAGGTACAGTAGTAGAATAGCATAGCACTCCATCACGTTGTATGGTGATTCGAGGAGGGAGGACTCGATTAAAACGATGCGAGTGCCTACATTTTGAACGACCAACAATGGTGGAGAATGAATGGTTCATTCACTCCACTGTCCTAATGACGGACACAGTTGCCTTGCCATACCGCAAAAGTGGGGTATAAATAATAAAAAGAGGATTCAATTTGATTTTATTGTTGGTAGGCTCAATTATTTATAGTGCTTATTGGTACCACTCGTTTTATTAATGAAATATTGTCTAATATCGACCTAGTGGATTTCTCAAAAAAACTTTAAACAACAACAACAACAACAACTAAGCTTTATTATTGCATTCAACAGGGAATGAAAATCCAATACATATCATTTTTGGTTATTTATCCGTTATAATGTTGTTGAAGTGTGTATGCATTTGGATTGTCGAAAGAATGTCTAGTCCTAGTGTCCACTCCGCAATGATGAACGTTGAACGGGAATGAATCTATCTCTTGTGGCTCGAACGAACTTGATGAAGCGTTGACGTAGTTTGATCATGCTCAGTCGCAGGGTGGTTGTTGTAGTACACGACTCGCACTTAATGAAGGCAACGAGTACCGGTAGGCTACGATTGCCTACTCGTGGCTCATTCATTGAAGTCGAATCGGACTGACCCAAAACTTAGATGATGTCAAGTCGATGGAGTGCTAAGTCAACAAACTTTTCCAATGTGCATCGGGTCTGTCGACGACGATGACCCCCGAAGATGCGATGATGCGAGTGGGGGTTGGTTGTTTTAACCGGAACCCGTGGTTGTCTTCGGCTCCTTTGTTCCATCTCCTTGTTCTCGCCTTAATTACAAGCCCGGTGGCAGCGGTTGCGCGACCGCGTGGAGCCGACTTTTGTGGCTCCTCGGTGGGGGGTGCTGCTTCTTGTTGTTGTTGTTCTTCCTTGTACCTTTCTTTCTCTTTGTGTGTCCGATGTGTGTCTTATACGTACGTACGTCGATGGGTCTTCTTCGGTAGGAATTATAGACCGGGATCTCCTAGCTAGACCCTCACTTCTAATTTGAAGGAATAGAGTCGTTGTCGTTGAGCGCGAGGGAGGTGTGCGTGTCGTCGTTAAGTCGCCCGGGAGGCGCCAGGTAGGCGGAGCGGGTGGTGCGGGCGTCGCCATCGAGAAGACGCGCTGGCGTCGGACCTCGACACAGGGTGATGGAAGGGTTGCAAAGCCATACATACGGTGACCCCTTTCATTGCTCAAATTCTTGTCGAATCGGTAGAAATAAAAAGCATGCGTTTTTTTGTTGTTGGCGTTTGAATCGGGGTGGAAGCGGGGAGGTCGTTTCTAAGCGACATAAGCGCGAGAGTTGGAACAAGTACGGCTACCGACAGAAGAAGGGGGGGGGGTTGTCGCTTGGACCACCTCAGTTTAAAATAGTCGGATCAGTGTCTCGATAATACACTTAGAATTGGCTAACAAGATGAATGGAAAATGGAGTTTTAACGGTGGTGTCCTGTATAGTTTTTGGAAGTAATGGTGGACGGTACTGTCATTTTCACTTTTATCGACAACGACGTACGTCTATCTTTTAGTGTCGCCGGTGAACCTTGTTGTTCCATCATTTAATTTGGGAAGAACTTCTTTCCTCTTCGTGGGAAAGAAGTTCAGTCAGTCATCTTTTCTGATCTCTCGCTAACTGGGGTTGACTTGGTGTCGAACAACTGTATTTCGAATCCGACTTAAGCGAAGTAAGAAAGTCGTCCGTCAGAAATGAACAATTGTTAATACTTTATTGTATTTTGGCACGACACGAAGGACATGGTTATCCGTCGGTTGGACTTTGTCGTCGGCATCAACAGCCTCCATGTCGAGTTTATGACGCGTGCGAGTGGGAACCTTCACCCTCGCTCGAGGAAGAGTGTGTCTGTTGTCACGTGCAGATGGGGTGGGGGAGAGGGGTGGACACCCTCGCACCAGCTGGCGTTGGGTAGTAAGTAGCCTCGCATCCATCATTCGATCGGACTCCTCGCCCATTACCTCCACCGACGCCCCCGCGCGCTGTCCGAGTCACGTGATAGGCGTCCACAACCCCTTCGTCGGTGGTCATTTTCGTCTTAAATCCGCGCCAATGCGTCTTCTTTCGGGCCTTGTCGTCGTCGTCCGTTTCCGAGGAGCTTGGTAGCGAATGAATAGTGATGATGGTGGTCGTGTGACACGGGCGAAGGGGGATAAAACGACTCGTTCCGAACACGATTTATCCCTTTGGGAACGGGTCATTTCGGTTATTCCACTCGGTCACGTGAACCTAAAGGGGAGGTGAAACGTCGGACGAGTCGGTCTGTGTCGCGATTTTCTTTTAACAACGTGTCACGCTGGCTCGAACGAGTTGAAGTCACCGATGATGGCAGTAAGTGAGAGTAGTCGTCGTCGACCAGTTTCCGCGTCGACGCTTCCAAAGGACGACAAACATCATTTTCACGAGTCGAGCAAGTTACGTTTATTTGTGTTGGAAAGAAGATTTCCCACTTGGAAGCCAAGTTGTTTTATTGCGCGCCATTTGATTTCTTATCGTAGGTGACACAGCTTGAAAAATGAAAAATTGGCATACTCTCTCTGTCTGTCTACTGCGCATGAAACCTGTCGATACCTTTTGTGCATCCAACTCCAACTTGTTTCCGTTGGGTTGGTAAAAGTAAACCCCTTCGTAACACACAACGCGTAAAAAACTTTACTTATGCTTTTACTGTTTGCATTAATAATAATAATAATAATAATAATAAAGGTCAAACTCAGTCGCAGTCAACAGGGCCGAGTTGGAGTTGAGCAACTTGGGTTGTCGTCACATAATTATTAATGGTGAGGTCATGGGGCCAGTTTTCCATCCGAGTAGGCGACAAAAAGAAACGTTTCGTTGTTTTGGGGAGAACTTATGAGTCATTCGCACAAGGGCGCGTCTAACTAAGGGGTGCGATAAAACAAAAGCGAGGTCTGCCGAGAGTGAGAAACAATACCACTAGCCCCACCGAGAGGCGGTTTTTTGCAACTCGAAGATGCCAACTTCGCTTTTAGCTGAAATGGCATTATTATAATCACGTTTATTGGTCGAAATGGAATAACCTGCACACCAAATAGCCCAAGTCAAAACGGTCCAGTTCAAACTAACCCAAGAATAATTTTAATTTATTTATTTATTTATGATAATTACTTTCAAATAAAACTACACTAAAAACTTGATTATCCGAAATTCTTATTTATCCAAATGACGATTATCCGAAAATTTCAGTTAATTATTTAGATTTAATAATTTAAATACCTACTTGTAACTAAAAACCCCTATGTTATAAATAAATTAATTTTGTCTTGGGCTATTTAGTCGAAATAGTTTTGAGTTTTCATATGGCATGTCATTTAGCCTCTTCAGGCATGGGTACATTTATTTATTTATTTTGGTAGACATGTTTATGATTTGTGTCCCAGCCAAGGCGAACCTGTTTTGTATTAAAAAAAGTTTTGACTATGATAGCATCCATCATCTTTCGAATGGTGCTATTTTCATTGAAATTGAAAAATTAGCATTGTTAAATTTGAAACAATGCGTCAAGTCCTATTTAGCCGATTTAGTGAGAATGCACGTTTTGATCCAATTTAGAGATGATTAAAAATCGATGCGACAGTCGACAGGAAAGGGCTCGCTGCTCCAACAACAACTTGTCTGCAATTGTTAATTGAAAAATGCAGGTAACAGTAGTTGCCATGAGTAGCTCACCAACCGAGTTGCGATTTTTTGTCTGGGATTGGTGGACTCGACAGAAAAAAATGTTACATGACTATAGCCATGGCAATAATAATATCCACCTTGTTTGAGGATGTTTTTCATTTTCAACCATTCATAGCCTACCGTAATGAATTGGCTCATACATACGATACCCGTACTTGACCAATTTGTGTTGTGATGGATGATAATAAACGGTACTTTGTCTTTGTAGAAAGGGACCAAAGCGCCTCAAGCCGCTGGACGAATTCACACCGATTTCGAAAAGGGTTTCATCATGGCCGAGGTGATGAAATATGACGATTTCAAAGAAGAGGGGTCGGAAAGCGCTGCCAAGGTACGTCATGATCGGGGTCACCCTGCCCTGTTCCATCTCATCTCATTAGCCAAACTGGTATCCTTTAGTAGGTAGGACCAAAGACCAATCGATCGTTGGTTAAAATAAATTGAAAGCATTATCTGTACAAAATTAAACATTAAAGAGTGAACAAACTGAGATTGCGATTCCATTGGGTGAAAGGGTAGCGAAGAGTAAGGGTCATGTCCCGTTTTTCTGTCAAAAGCGACGGGGACGTGCGCGCGCATCCATGTCTTCTTCAAAACATCTCGTTTGAGGTCGCCTACATGAACATTTGTTATTTAAAAGTTAATAGTCGTCTATTTATCGCCCATTTTTTATTTCTCTGTCAATGATTGGGCATCTCTGTTTAGAACTTGATAGTCACGCGCACACACCAAAATGGTATAAAGTAAATAGACACCCATCGTGTTAGATGAAAAGTTCAAACGGGCAAGCTTTTCACGAAAAGTTGGTCAAGTTGCCAAAATGGGATCATTGATAAAAAAAAAATAGGAACAAAAAATTCAATACAACTTGAACCATCCATTTCATCATTGACATCAAGTTGATTCAGAACGATGGACCCAAGTCGTCGTCAGACGAGTCTAATCGCGAGCAATTATTTCGATATAGACTTACTTGTTGAGCAATGATCGTACCGTACCGTATCGTTGGTTTCTGTTTTTTGTTTTCGTTAGCCCGAAAAGACACAGTGAGTTTCCTGTTGGTGGTCCTATAAAAAAATTTATATAGTTTTGCAACCTTTGAAAGCTGTCAGTCACCGAGTTGAGACGTGTACAGTATTGTTTGAGCCTACCTACGTAGATATATATATATATCTATCTGTCATTGTTCAAACACTGCTTCTGCACAGCAGTGGAAAAGTCGATTAAATTTATTCGGTGATTTATTTACACTGATTTATTCGGTGACTGACCATTTAATAATCTCATTTGTGACTGCTGCCTAGGCCTCGCCAGATTGTTGGTTTAAATTTCAATAGTCAGTCGAAGGAGGGAGGATGGATTCAAATCTTAAACGCTCATTTCTTTTTATTTATTAAACTTCGTCCCGTAGGGACACAAAAATTACATTATTAATATAGTTGACAAATAAAAGCTAAAGTGAAAACACTTGAAGCATAACAGAACAAAAGTAAAAGGAGAAAATACTTAACAATTTGATTAAAAAGTTTTTGCTTGAAATGCACGCCTACGGTAGAACATTCATTGTATTGTATTGTAGATTGGGGGGACAAGAAAATGCAAGTTTTTTTATAGGGTTGTTCCAAGTGTTGATGGTGTTTATTATAAGGATAATAATGAGTATGGTAGTAGTGGTGGTGAGGTATTAAAGTTTTGAAGATTATTATTTTAAACTGCTGCGTTTGGCGACTATTTGGAGCATTGGTGAGTTGTTGTTTCAAAAAGAAAAGAGGGTGGTTGGGGTGGGGTGGGGTAATTAAAAGCTTTATGGAATTCAAGTAATCTATTATATTTAATCATTTGGGTAATTGTAAGAATTATCCTGGTGGATAGAAGTATAAAGACCCAAATTAAATAAAGTTTCGTATAATTCGATTGAAGGCTATTTGTACTCGATTTATTCTATATTTTGGGGCATCTCCCCAAATTTTAATTCGATGCCCCTCCCTCCCTCTCCTCTCGGAGACGTTGAACAACACTCGCCAATGGCCCACAGGATGGATGGCGGTAAATTTAAAAAGTTCAAGTTCCCCAATTAGTAGACAAAGTACGTTTTCGAATTTTTCACGCCAAAGTTTGAATCACCGTGCGTACATACAGGAAAGGGTTACAACAATAATCCACACCGTTTCATTCGAATTGTGTTTTCTTTTTTCTAGTCCGCCGGCAAGTATCGGCAGCAAGGAAGAAACTACGTGGTCGAAGATGGCGACATCATCTTCTTCAAATTCAACGCAGGTGCTGGGCTGAAACAAGAAAAGAAGAAATAACAAAGTTGACTTGAAAAACGAAACTTGGCACGGAGTAGATCATGATGAGGGTAAAATCGAATGAGAAAAAACAAACACCCAATTTCCACGATGACGTGTGTGTGAACAGTGGAAGAAGGCATCCTTGGACTGGTGTCAGAAAGTGACACTACGCTCTTAATCCCGGCCGACTACTAAACCGATCGATTTTCATTTCCACGGGTAGCCGCCGAAATGCTTGCTTCTTAATTTCAGCCGGTGTGTTGCATTTATTTTTAATTTTATTCAGTTTTGGAGTGGGGTTTGTTTTGCTTCGTTTCCAATTTTGTGTTTCACTGATCAACACAGTTTCCGTGGGTTTTTTCCTAAATAAAACTCATTTGAATTTGAACCCATGTTGAAGGATGGATGGATGGATGTGTCTTCATTTTGGTGGGCAAATCCCTCAACCGAAAGTTGTCACTCGAAACCAAGTTTGGTTTTGATGACTGATAACTAGCGCCACGGGTTGGCAGAAATCAACAACGCGTTGGTGCGTCACGTTCCAAAAGGCTCATGGTAGTTGCATTTTTATTTTGCATTCGCGATGTTGACAAGTCTTTTCCCAACGACGACTTGCGTCGGGAGAAAGAAACGTCGTTCCACTTTGAAATCGATAAGACGCCAACTGCAATTCCATTAAAGTCATCGGAGAAGATCGATTCGGAGTTGTGTCATGTTTTTTTTCAGATTGTCTTTTTGTGACTGGGAATGCTCCAATGGCCTTCAACGTGGTTGGGAATTGATTTTTGTTGCTATCGAGGCCAGCGTGAAAAAAATGAACGCCGTGTACGTCAAAAAAGAAAAAAAAAGAGACCGGGCAGTGTAGTGGGTCGGTGAAATGCCGTGCGTTGGTTTTTGCCCCTGGTGGGTTTATTGCCGGGGTTGACTTGCAATATAAAGATGACGACCGCTTGTCCATTTCGTTAGCGAAAAGGTCATTCCCTCACCTTGGTCGGTGGACGGAGGAGGGACCTTTTCGTTTGGGAACGCTCGACACTGACGTAAGCGCTGGTCGTGTCATCACCTCTCGCTCTAAAATCCTCGCCCGCAATGTTAGGGTAGGGTAGTTTTATCCCCGCGTCGCGTCGTCGATGCGTGGGCGTGTTGAGGCGGGGGTTAGGTGCCAAGATGGCGCTGAGATCCGCCCCGCGGGAACCCCCCCCCCCTTCACCCCCCTGGTTCCATGGCGGAGCTTTGGACAGTAGAGGATCCGCCTTCTTCCCCCTCGAGTCCACCGTAAGCCTGCTCATCCCTCGGTTGGGCGAGTGGGAGTCGCCCGTTCCCCCCCACAAAGACGCCCACGCAACCCGCCCGCCTCCCTCCCATGTGCTCGTGCAGTCGTCTGCTTCCCGGCTCTTCCTCCCTCTCGGTTGGCTTCTTGATCAATAAAAAAAAGGCTTCTTCGTTTTCAATATCCTTCGGGGGGGCTCGAGAAACCAGTTTCGATTCACTGAAGGCCGGTGGTTGCATTGCAGGCACCAACAAATTATTTTCATAGCTCCATTTTTGTTGTCTAGCTGTCCACTGACGGGGTTTTGTTCGTATCTACTTACATTGAGAGGACTCTCTTACTATAATAATAATAATAAGATAGATAGGGTAGGGACTATGACCAACTAGAATAGAATAGCCTGCATCGGTCGAATACCAAAGTTTCTCCGTGCGCGACCCAGCAGCAATTCAGATTTTAGTCGACTGCGCTGCGACTGAACAACACTTGTTGTTGAAAACGCCGATTTGAATTCGGATAGCTCGCGTGGTGCTTTGTTATATAACAACGTTGACACGTGATGAAGAGAAGGGACACAGGCGTTGTTTAAAATGGTGTAGTAGTAGTAGTACGCTCGCTTATCAATCATCCGATCCATCCGCATCTTGCAAGGCTTTTTTTCGGTCTTGATTCATAGCGCATTTAGGTTGCCTCAACCTAAGCGAGTGCTTTTCCCTCGGGCTTAGTCGAGCGTGAAACCTTTTTGGCAGCTTGGAGGCCAGTCGACGTCGAAGCAGCTTTCAGGAACGGCGCCATTTTTCAGCGGGGGAAGGGAAGGGTCGATAGTCGACACCGGTTTGGCAGCCATGCTTCCCCCCTGTCCCGTTTTTCTTTATTAATTTTTTTTTCCAGTCACCAACGAAGGGTGTGTTGTTTTGAAAAGGGGCAGCGCTGACGTCATGGCCTTAGGGGCCGTACCGCCGACGCCGCGGAGAAGTAAGCCAAAGGGCGGTTAAGGCTCGTCTTGTTGGCTGTCAATCAATGGCTGCAAAACCAGGTCCGCCTTCGTGCCGCGCGACCAGTCCCCTTGTACGCCTCCGCCGCCGTGCGGAGGCACTACTTTCCTACCAACCCCCTGGTCGTCGTCGTCGAGGAGGAGGAGGGCGAGGGAAAAGGACGCCCATCGCCACTCTTCTCCCTCCCACGGCCACCCCCACGTCAACGCACATGGCTCGGATGAAAACGTGCGAAAAGGACCCGAGTCGCTTTTCGCAGAGACTGTCGTCTTCAAGTCATTATTGCTGCCAAAACGTTTCATCATGGCGTCCAAACCCGGACATTTCATTTGTTTTTCATCACCCGAAAACACGTCATGGCGATGGGAGAGCTCGAGTTTGGATAAAAATAAAAAAACACTTCAAAGTCATCTTGGACACAACGGCAACGCTTCTTTTTGTGCCTCTGAAGAAAGTTTACTTAACTACTTTTTATCTTATTGCAAGGGTTTGTTATAGTTAAGTTTCATTTAACGTTGACGTTGGCGGGTGTTACTTCTTCCGTGGTTCATGATCAATAAAAGTTTCCGTGGAAAACTAGCTGACAGGAAGCAGATTCTATTCTTTACCGACTGTTGTCGTGTGCGAATGACAAATTCGCGAGTTGTTTAGGCACGAAGCCACAATTGCTCCCGTCACGTTGAACCGTCCGGATCACCGTTGCGAAGACGGCTGCGAACGGGCTATTCGCGCGTGACGTCACGGTTGTCTTCGCGACTCGGTATCCGCATCGCTTGTCCCGTTTCGCTTTTTGCGACGCCGCGTCCTTTGTGGGACCTTTTTTAGCCAATTTCCTCGTTCGTTCGACCTGCGGCGGTGGACGTGGCCCTCCCAGAGGGGATTTTGCGGAGGTCGAAGGGCGCGCGGAAGGATCGGGTTTGGCGCCGGCGGTAAATGGGTCGTCGGCTGTGGGGCGAGAGGAAAAGAGAGAGAGAAGAGGAGGGAGACGGCGGCATGTTTTTATTCATGGCGGCCGTGCGTCGCGCGCTCGCCCGCTGACCCAAACCCGGCATCGGGAGGCCGAAGATGAGCGCGGTCGCTCTACGAAGGCAACAGCAGCAGCAGTCGCAGGAGTACGTCGTGCCCACCAGTAACTCGCAGGTAAGTCGACAATGTTGTGATTTGAACTAGGGAAAAGAGCGCGTTGTAGAGGGCGGGCGACGTGGAATCATGTCACCCACCCCTTGGCTTGACCCCGCCCTGTTGTAGGAACTGCAACCGTCCCCCTTGGCCCTGCTGGCCGCCACCTGTAGTAAGATCGGTTCGCCGCCCTCCGAGGCCGCCGTCGCCGCAGCCGCAGCCGCCGCTGCCGATCCGAACAACGTCGCCACCGTCAAGGTCCTCAGTGCCCAGGGACAAATCCTGCAAGCCGCCGACGTCGGCCAGGTGGGTGGGTGCTGCTTACGCGCCACTAGGCCTACTATGGCATCACAAGAAGGAGGAGGAGGAGGGTGGGTGGGTGGCCTTAGAACGACGACGCCATACGTACAACAACCCCCTGAAAACGCGACAAGCCAACCCCCAACGCATCTGCTAAGCTGCAACTTGGTCCTTTCTTTATTTAATTCGCACCGAGGCGAGGCTCGCGCTTTTTCTTTCTTTCTTTCTTTCGTTTTATCTCGGGGAAAGGTTTTTTCAGTTTGGGTTGGGCAGGACAGACCAGCGGAAGTGGGTGGACTGGGTTGGGATCGATTGGATTGCGATCCCATTGTTGGCTAATAAGCCACGTCGATCAGCGAACGGTAATAAAAACATGCACGTTTTACAGCCTGTCCAACGGGAGGAAACTAGGCTTCTGGGGAGGGAGGCTCGTTCTTTCTTTTCCGGTTGTCGCTCGCTGCGCAGGCAAACTTGCGACAAATAAATGACGCTTTTCAGTAGCTCATCATGAAATTTGAACCTGTTACTACTTCGGCGATAGTGCGTTGACGACGTAGGATGGGTTGGGAATGCGCGAGCTGGAATGAAACTTTAAACGACAAAAACTTTGTTTTACTTTTCGTAACTTCACTTTGAGTAGTTAGTACGACGTGAAAAGTGGGAGGCGGGGGGGGGGGGGCGGCGAAAGAAAAAAACATTTGGAAGTCAGCCATAGCAAACTCCGCAACAATGCAACGATCTCACTCAACTCAACTCAAACGTGGCTGGACGTTTCAAAAAAACATATTTTAAACTTATTATTATTATCATCATCATCATCATCACAAAACCAACACGTGGCTAGGCTTTCTTCGCCCCCCACGAAATTTTTATTATTATGGGAATTGCACGTGCACCGCGGGGGCAGGTTTTCTCGGGGCACTCCCGTTTCCTCCTGCATCATAAAACCTTGTTCCATGTGTATTTTTTTTAATATTTCGTCCCACAGGGACACAAAAGTACCAAAATTGGATACAAATAAAACAATAAGTTCAGTTACAAGAAATTAGCAATTGGACTTAAAATAACAAAGTAATATTATGAAAGA
>JAQIWH010004126.1:0-17795 GCA_034695005.1 Cryptops parisi | reverse complement strand
AAAAAAAAAATGCATTTTGGGGGAAACTGGTGCCATGTTCTTCTATACCCTCTTTCCATCTCTTCACTGTGAGGGAAGTGTAGTCAGAAAATTGAACTGGTGTTGGGGGGTGTCAAGTTGGTAGGGGTTGTTGAGTAGAAGAGATTCGTCGCCCACCGACACCTGTCACCACATTTAGGAACGCCATTTTTTCCCTTCGTTTTAGTCTTCTTTGCCAAAAGAAAAATGAAGAACCAAACTAACAACGTGTGTAGAAAGCTAGATGTTCATTTTTGTACAGATCGCAATGTGTTCAGGTTCTTGCACTGGATGTCTCAAGAAAAGTCCCGAAGCATTCAAAAATCAGTCCATCTCTTTTGTGACCGAAAATTAATTTCTCTTAAAAATGACACCAATTGTGTAAAAAAAATGAGATCGTTAATGTGCTTAAGAAGATACAAGATGTGCTTAAGAAGATATAACTCTAACTAGATACCCGATAATCAACGGATATCGGGAATGTCAAGTTGGTACGTTTAGTTCATTTCCTTAGTTTTTGTATGTATTTTTACATCATTTTCTGCTTGATCCGGTTTTTCTGGATCGTGACAAATAAACAAATATTTGTCACCAACCTAATCAATCTCTACGGTAGAATTTGTACAAACTCGAGGCTAAAGAAAACGAATGGACTTCGACCAATGGAACTTCGGAGTTGTGGAAGTCTCATCATATTACTCAACACTGTTTTTTTTTAAATGACATTGTTTTGATATCTTCATGTTTCGTGATTTGTTTACTAACCTAACTAAACTGTGATGCAATTCTTTAAATTCGTATCTACGGAATAAAATAGTAGCTTAAAAAACTTCCTAGTACTGCAAGTTCCAATAGAATGCATTACTCGTGAATAAAGAAGTCGACATTTTTGGTATCACCATCAGGATTGGTTGACTACCTTCACAAACCATTTCAAAAACCCAATACATTCATCCAATACCAATATCAATACACTAAACCTAATAATCTAACATATACTCATGCATACACTCCCTTTAACACAAAAATGACGAATAATCTGAATAATCTGCTTTCGATATTATAAAAGTTTACCACCATATTATTATTTACCAATCTCACAAAAAAAAACCATCGAAAATAAAATATTGTTTGTGATATTTGCATTTCTTGTTACGTCCCAAAAACCCCAACACACACACTCCCAACGTATCGAAGCTACAGTACTTTCTTCTCCTTTAACTGCCGTCTAATGATAATGATGATGACACCGTAACCATTTATCCTCGCGACCACCGAACATTTTTTCCTCCCCTTTCTTCTTCTTCTGGTCGAGGAAGAAGAAAAAATATTAAACGAAAGAGGCTTAGTACCATACACAGTTTATATTCTACCATCACATTGTAATGTTTCAGTGACGTTGTGCTGCTGGTGTTATACTGTACATATATATACAATCAAGCCTCATGCAAGAAGCTGTGCATATACATACATACATACAGTACATACATACATACATACATAACGTACATATTGATTATGTATAGTTTAATAGTACATCTAGTTCAGCTGAAGACATGCTCAATGTTGAGAGTGCAAAACGGATTCATCCGAAGACACACTTTACAACGAAAGATGTACCGTACCAAAAACAATTGTTTTTTAATCATAATACGATAAAATGTTTTAAAATTTATTTTGTTTAAAACGTCCACGAGTTTGCATACTATACGGACGCAGATAACCCATATGAAACAAAGTTCACAAAGTTCCCTCTTATTCAACCCAGTTGCGTGTTTTGTTATAATTTTCTCTTTTGAAATTCAACACAGCGAGATATTTCTTCTATATTGTTTTGAGGGATAGTTTATTATCAGTTTACTAATATTTTTTAAAAAAATATGCTAACTTTAGTGTATGCCGTCTTTAGTGTTTGGAGAAAAAAATTGTGCAGAAACACACACAGGTATACAGAAATCCAATCACTGCAAGCGTTATCAAGTGACAGCCGATCGACTTCTCTATAGGCGTCATTGAACAATGATCGTTATCAGCGTTTTGCTCGTTGTATAAAGAGAAATTTTATTTTGAAATTACTCGTTATGTAAAATCTAGTGTAGGCCTTACAGAAAGCGCGACTGTACATACAGTACATTTAATATACCTGTACAATGTACAGGTATATATGTATGTATGCATGTGACATACATACAATACACATATAAATAGACGGAGAACGACGTGAACGTGGAAACGCATCGGCACAACGGATGTTTGGCTCGCACCGTTCTCGCCCTCGGGAACATCGATCGGGTCCGGCTCATTCGCTGCTTCGCTCGTTCACTCCATTTCATTCCCCCTCCTCGAGCCAACTACTACCCCCCATCCCCTACCACTACCGATTCGTGTCCTCACTACGCTTTCGGGGCCACCGCTGCCAGGCACATCGGCTAGAGGCCAAACTCTCCCCAGCCCCCCCTTCCTCGACGTCGGCCTCGGGGTGTACCCTAATTGCATTGGTTCGGTGCGTCGTATTAAAAGACTTGCAACGAACGCGAAAGAGAGAGAGAGAGGAAGAGGTAAAAGGTAGAAAGAGGGGGGAGGGGTTATTGAGAAAGGTGAACTTGGATAAAAGGTAGGAAAAGAGAACGAGAGGAAAAGGCGAGCAAACGAAGCGATGCTTCAGCAGCTGGTGCTGTTGCTACTACCATACTCCTACTAAGGGCCGTGTGTTCACCGACGCCTTTGTTAGCGCCCACGCTTCAACGTTCGCCACCTTCGAATCAACGTCACTCATGCGAATGGTGTTGCACTTCGCTCGATATCGCGCCCCGCTAGCGTGATAATATGGCCTGACGAGACGAGCCAAAGAGTGCTTTTGCCACTGTTACCGTTGCTAGCGAACGCGCGCCCTCCGATCCTAGTACCAGACACGCACCCCCTCCTCTTCTCTATATACGTACGTACTACTCCCCCAATTTTTTTGTCGGTGTACATCTCTTTTCCCTCTTTCCTACATGCAGCTAACGTTTCCCCCCTTCTTCCTTTTTCGCCACATCACAACCCCTTGGAATATTTACGACTTCAGATGCTAGTCGTCGGCGTTCGCGTTCGTCGTCTCTGCGCCATTGCTTTTGATAAGAGAACTTCGCAGATAAACACATTTTTTTCCCTCGCGGAGATAAAAAAGAAATGGAACCGTACGTCGTGTATCTTGTTAATAACCCTCACGTCTATGTCATCATCGTCGCATAATCGAGTCGCCTATCAACAATCGTACCTACATTCGGTATGTACATCTAGATATAGCGCTACACGAACACTACACAACTAATGGAACGACGAACACGACTCGTTGCTAACCTTCAAAGTATCACGTCTGGGTGTTGCCTTGTAATATTTATATTTAAATATATTGTGATTTTTGTTTATAAAAGATGTTCGCAATACTTTAATATTTGGTTATTTATCTGATACCATAATAGATACTTATTATAGTATAGCCCGTCAAAATTGACGAAAAGGTTGTTTTTTACGTTACAAAAATTAAATTCATTGTTTTTACAGTTATTTATTGTTTTAACTCATATTCATCGCAACATTCGTTATTGTCTTAACTCATATTGCTTCGCAAATATTCGTTACAGTTAGAATATCGATTCCAGCATTTTCACACAAGATTGCGCTTCCATAGCTGGTGAGGAGAAACGCTCTAGTCTTTTATTATCAGAGATTCACAAAGTACATAGCAATTTTTCAATAACACGGTGATGTATAATTACCATAATTTTAGTATACTGTAGATAGTATAAATAATAAAATTAAGTCAATTATATTCTAGTACCGGTACACCATAATGGTATTTGTATATAGGCCCAATAACTACAATATACACGACAAATTACTGCATCTATATAATTAAAAAATAATAAAAAAATTAACTACTCTACGCGCATTTTCTTAATAATAAATAACATACTGTACAACTTGTCGACAGCTTTTGCCACTGGATTCAGGAATGTTTAAATACTGATAAAAAACATCCAAAAAATTAAAATATAACATGTTAGCTTTGATATAAACCAGGTATTTAACCATCAAATTCTTTGGATTGTTTTTTAATCAGTTTAGAACCAAACATACCATGGATCCGAAACTTTTGGACCACCCTGTAGTATGCGGCAATTGATCGAAAGAATATAATAATTTCGAAAACCATTATTTCAAAAATTCATACTCCGATTCGTACAATGGTAGTTTACTAACATACTGTATATCGGGCGTCATGACGTTTCATTTACTTAGTTACTGTTGTTAAATTAAGATCATCTTAGTGAAAATAAAGCTTTAAGTGTACTATAGCCACAATGACAATTGCGCAGTCAAAATGACCAGCATAAAAATGTTTAAGTTACGAACACTTTGGACATCGGTCTGAAGAAGGTGTCAAGAAGAGAAAGAAAATCCAAAAACGGAACGCGTTGTAGTGCAAAAAAATCTTTTCTTCTTCTTCTTCCACCATTGGAGGTTAGTGGTGGCGACTCTCGACCGACATCAATCGTGTTCGGTGACAAGTTAAAAAGCACGTGCCTATCCCTTTCTTCATCCCCCACCTTCACGTTCCTTTTTGGCCGCTAATGTGCCCTTTTCTTCTCAATACGTTCACCCTTTCTTTTATTCTTTTTTCTTCGTCTTATTCTTTAGCTTTTTGCCCGCCACAGAAGAAACTTTTGTGGGGGAAGATAAAGAGAAAGAGTGGAAAGAGAACCTCCTTAACAAAAGGAATGTCAACTCACCGCCCAAAACATCTGGCTTCACCGTCTTGATCTTCTGAAATGACTGGTCAACAGTTGAACTATAAAAAAAAAAAACACAATTAAATAAAATAAATAATTTGGTACATTTTCATTAACAAATCGCGACACCACTGGAAATTGTCTATTATCATAAGAGATAAGATAAAACCTTTTCATGCTTGAACCACTGCTTTGATATCACTACACACATTATACGTAGTTAGTAATACATGATCCATTTATAATAACAGCATAAATATTTTCACAACCTTTTTTGTGTACATATTTTTGTACTTTCATTTCTATACCTTAGTGTAATGCTAAGTCACCACGCTTTATAACTTTCATTTTTATATCTTTTGTACATATTTTTGTTCCTTCATTTTCCATACTTTCAGCGCATTTACACCTTGACTAGGTATTAACATCTTTCACGTGGTGTAACATATACACCGTTAAATAAAGCACCCGAAAGACCGTTGTTGTTGTTGACGCTATTCGTTTTTTTTTCGGAAAGGGTTAATAAAAGAACACTTTTGCAAGTGGCAGCAGCACAACAACGGCCTATCCTTATTAATATTCCATCCACCCAAAACGCAGCTTCCCGACTCTATATTCTTCTTCGTTTGGCAATTGCCTCTCAGAATCACCTCCGGACGTGTGCAACCTTAATTTTCGCCAACGACTTCTTCTCCACCTCGGTTAAATTATGAGCACTGGAGGAGAAAGTTCGAACCGGTCCTAGTAGTAATAGTAGTACTTTGCGAAGAAGAAGATGATGAAGAAGAAAAAAGAGAAGGAAACGAGGGGTAGGATAAAGAAAGGAGGGGGTGGGGAAGAAAGAGATTTAGGATAATTATTCACAGTTTCGTAAAGCGGCCCGTGATGAAGCAGTCGGCGCTGCTAACGAAGCCAATCGATACGCGCCCCCTACACGAAAACGCTTTCTATGAATTAAATATTCCAAAGAGACTTTAGTAGTGAGGGATGGCTGGCCTAAGTTGTTCCCTTCCTACTACTACTACTACTATGGTCAAAGCTGCTTCGCTGCCCGACACAAAATGGCCAGACCAACGGCTCGGGTGATGCCAGGTGAAAATTAAATCGACTGACGAACGATTAACCTTATTTCTCAGATATAAATTTTTTATGTGCATTTTTTATTTTTTCTTATTTCTTCTTCGTCTTAGGAATTAGTTAAACCGTAATCGTATCCAAAACTACTGACCAACCTAAATTGGTGAGGAGTTATTAATTCATGTTCCAAGACAAGTTGACAACGCCGAGCGTTTCAATGTCTTTCCTAATGAACCTACGCGAAACAGGGTCAACTCTACAGGAAGTCCTCGGTTTATGCAAAGGTCACGTTCCACCTTGTATGAATCTTGTATAAATCCAAAACAAATATCGCATATATCGAAATTCCCACGAAAGTCACAACTTCAGTCATCAGCCACTTGTGACACAAGGCACAACATCGAATATAACGAACATCTGAACGGATTTTTGTAAAAAAAAACTCGCGTGTTGTGTAAGTTTAAGATTTTTTTGTTCGATACAAATCCCTCCAAATTTTGTATCCCTCGATACAAAAAAAATATAATGATTACTAATAAAATAATCAACCTTTACGTTCGTAAAATCGTTACATAACCACGTCTGAATCTAATCGTCTTAGTTAAAAGTTTTGTGAATAAACTGAGACAATTCGTTGCGAAAGCACGAAACAGACCACAAAGTTCAATAAGAAAAAATATTTATGAAAAACCAACAAAACAAATGCAATCCCTATCGATTTGTCACCAAGAAAACCACCTCTTTATAATATTCTTAGTTGTTTTTTTTTTCAGATTCGTATAAGCTAATTCCGTCCTCGTGCATTAAAAGCGCGCAAGCAGTTCCAAGTACATAAACTCGCATAACGGAAAAAAATAATATATAAAAAAAAGTAGCAATGAAAGCAACATCCACGTCTCTTAAGAACCACGAGAAGTCTCTTTATATTTTACCGTGACGATTGACATTTCTTATTTCCATTCCTTCACCGAAGTACCCACTGTAATGCAAACGTAAAACTATTTGTCACTACTTTTACAGCGTAGCCTCTATGTCCAGGCATCGACGACGATGACAACGCCGATGACAACGACCGCGACAAGCTTCGCGTGCACAGCACACACACACAACACTCACTTCCCATACCCCCCCCCCCCTTGAAAAGCCTTCGTTCTCTTTTCATCTCTTCCCATCTTCCTTCGCACACGTAAAGCTTAACGGGAAGAACCGACCGAGCTCTACCTCGCGTTTCTTCTTCTTCGCCATCTCGTCGGTTGTTCATCTTCATCCGGTCTGGTGAGCGAGGGCTTTCCTCCAGGCGCAAAGCCTCCTTCCTTTTCGCGGCCCTTCTCCGCCCTCTTATCCCCCCTCCCTTTCCTCCCACTCTTAGCAACAGCAGACCCCCACCCCCGTGCCTTACACATCCCTTCCCATCACCGACCACCCTCTCTCCCTCCATCCATCCATTCTTTCTCTCTTTCGTTCGGCTTTCCGCCCGATGCCAGCGGCAGCCCTTCGCTATCGATCGCTCGTTATCTGCTTTGGCGACGCTTCCCTCGCAATCCGTTCGCCGCCGACGCCGCTTGTCTCTCTCTCGCCCCCACCTGCCCCCCATTTTCACCTACCCCCTTTCTTTCACCCTCCCCCCCCCTTGTTCCACCACCGCTCGTTCCCTCGAGGCTCCCGCACGCGTGCCGGAGATAGGCAGCGCACCGATCGCGCCAGAGACCGCTCAACGCGCACATTTCCTGGCAAGACGAGCTCATCGCGCGATACGACGAACGAGTGAGCGAGCGAACGAGAGAAAGAGCGAAGGTGGTGTTGTAAAAGAACGAAAAAAATGAAAGAAACGAAAGAAAAGAAAAAGAACGAATGAAACCCTCGCTATTAAAGGCTCGTCGAAAAACACCCCTTTCCCCCATCCACGTTCTCTCTCGCTCTCTTCTGCACCGATCGACGAGGACGATGACGACAACCACGGAAAGAGTGAGACAACGTTCGTGTGAATGTCGTCGTGTTTGGGAAATGTGAGTTGTTTGAGCTAGTATACGAGTAGATATATCGTCTCCTTGTGTCGCTTTTTTCCAGTTGTTGTTGTGCTTTTTTTTTCTCTGGAAGGCGTCGAAAAACCAAACTCGAAAAGCGTCAATCTTAATTTCCCCGATATTCCCCTTTTTTCGTTACTCTTTTTCCCCGAACTCAAAGTAATAAAGTTAAAACTTTTATTCTTCGAAAAAGAAAATTCTATTCCTCATAAAAAGTTTAAAAAAAAATAGTATTTGTATGCATACTCACACCAGGATACACAATATTTCGGCTAAGCTAAGTTTCAAGTAAACAACTACAACTGTTACAGAAATGATGACAGTAGAAGAACAGTAATACTACAATACTGTACTTCAAAAGATAAATTACGTTTTCCACTCGATCTTGAACTTTAAAATGTATTATTTCGTGCATTCGCACTCAATCAAAACCTTTAAAACGTTTAACAGTTATTAAGTCATTTTAAGGTCCATGTTGTTTGGTCCAGAGAATTTCCGAAGTGAGTTGAAAAAAATAAAACTTCTAAAAATACTGAACTATTGACAGTGTTGCAAGATTACGAACAGAGAATGCCTGTCGTACTATTTACAAAAGTGATGTGAAACCACGTAATACCAGCTTTTCAAACATTAACAGTAGATTTTGTGATAATGACATGTGAACGTTCATTATTCCCTCAACGAACCGAAACCGTTGAAAGAAAAAATCTTGTTTAAGACGAGAACATAGTTTCGGTGAATGGGATTGGCTGAAAAACCAATCAACAGTGATAGATGTGATAGGAACCATAACAAACTGTTTACATGCAGAAAAGACAGTGAAATTTATCAAACACATCGCTACCACAGTAACAACAAGTATTAGGTCATATCATAACAGATTAATGATGCAACTGGTTTATAGCAACGGTGACGAAAACACGAAAAACGACGTGCTTGCTGATTGAAGAAAGCCCAACACCTTTGTGACAGACGATTTGTTTAATTCATTAGAACTGTGCAAGAGGATGGAACTCACGTTCGCCTGCAAAGAACTCGTGGGATTTCAGAGATTGGAACTCTCATTACATAAATTAGGACTTTCTTCCAAACAACTTGGGATTGGAAGTTCTTTCCCGAACCAACCTGGATACCTTGAGAAGACAAAGAAAGAACTGACATGAACTTGAAATTAGAGAGATTGAAACTTCCAATGTAAGAGCTCAGTCCCAATAAGTGATGCCTATCGGGAATTATTTGATGGACAAATAAACGAGAATAAACGAAATTTTAGTGAACAGAAAAGCCATCTGTGATTCCCAGGACTTGCCAGAAATAAGCGGAAGAACGACACTCCCTTTAGGAGTACATTATACATTCAATCACTTAGAGAGGCCAACCACACCCTATTGAAAGGACTATTAAACGTCGGAACATCTTAAAATTTTGTACCCGTTCGAAAAATCCAAATAAAATTTCAACCCAATATCCCCGTGCGATCGGCGCACAAAGCCATAGAATTTTGAATAGGTTACTTTTTCTTACTCAAAAGCCTGAAGATGAAACAAAGAAATAGACACAGAGTGATTCAGACAACTTGCCAAAAAATTAAACATTCCTATAGTCGAAATGAACGAGATAACGACACTTACAGCTTTCCATTATTGGCGACACAGGCTGGTACCAAGCTGCGACATTTATAGCAATGGTGTCAATTTTGCTAAATGCCTACGCAGGACTTGCAATGTAAGCTTTTAGACCCTTAAATGGAACGGTAACATTAGTTGAAGAGTAAATGTCCAAAGAGAAAAGAATATGGAAGCGTAAATGCCAAAGAGAAAAGAAATCTACTTTCTGCAAACACCGTGTCGAGAACTTGGCACTTTCCAAAGGGGGTAAGGACATTGCCCTTAGCCCAAACTACCCCCCATTTAATATCGCCACAGAGAAACTTGTCGCGAGGAGATGATGGTGGTATTTTCTTTGGGAACCTAACAACGCCGTCATCGACTAAAACGGCCAATACGACGACGTTCAATCCATTATTCATTTCCGTTCGCGGGGCGTCAACATTCTCTCGACGACGACGGAAAATTGCAGATGACACGTTAGGCGCTAGTCACCTCAAGAAGAAGAAGAAGAAGAACAAGACAGAGAAAGTAGAAATCCCTCGGGGGATTTAGGAACGAAGGAAGGAGAAGAAGCGAAAGAAAAAAAAATTGTTCTATCCTTCTTGGAGAAGAGAAACGATTGCTAGTTTTCACGACTAGTCATTAGACGAATGGCTACCAAGGACTTTTTTTGAAGAGTAAAGAAGAAGAAGAAGAAGAACAGGTTTGGAAACGAGGCACTTCAGGGCGTCGTAGATGGAAGTAGAAGTAGTAGAAGAAGAAGAAGAAGAAACCGAAAGCCGTCGTTGTAGTTGCTGGCAGAGAAAACGAACCGACCGATTAATAGCTGCCGAAAACGGGCGTTTTATCGCAGCATTTTCCGCACGTTGCATCTGATTCGGTGGGTCGTCAAAAGAACGTTTCCATCATCTGCGCATGCGCGGACGTGGGTTCGTTCGTTCACTCCCAAGGCTTCCCACTTACCTCTCTCTCACTCTCCTTTTTCCAATCCATCTCCTGCGTGACTAGCTTCTGCGAAACCAGCTTAGCGAGCGTTATTTTTTTCGCCGCAACTTCTGACATTTTTACGCGAACGGAAAAAAAATAATAATATGCAGAGAAAAAAAAATTTAAGAAAATCTAAATATATATATATAAAAATTATTTGTAAAAAATAATTATCAGTGAATTTTACATTACAGGTTTTTTTTTTTTGTGTGTATTGTGTGTTTGTTTTTTCCCGTGTGACCCCCTGGTCAAAAGATAAGATTGTTTTTGTTTTTTAACTTATATTCCGTTAATATCAAATTTCATTCAATAGTATCAGTTAAAAAAATTAAATCGAATATTAAATTTAACAAGTTTATCGTGCGCTCATTTGGGTTTGCGCTCTAATGTCTGATTCTCTATTGTGTCGGCGATTATTTGTCGGCCGCTCATTTGACGGGTCACCATACAATGACTCAAAAAACTGTCCGGATGTTTTGTGTGTGATTTTATAGATCAATAACTCATGCAAAACTGATCAACTGTTAAAACATTAACCACTGTTAAAAACCATGTCTTCGCCGCATATTACAGCTTGTATAACACACCAACCAAAACATTGTGAATTCAAGTGAAAATAGCTCCTTTTGAAGCTATTCATTGAAAACGTGCAGAACTCATATTGACAACAGCTAGAAAATAGCAAATTCACGTGAAAATAGCTTGTTCTCAAGCGCAATACAGTAAGTGCTCAGTTTATACAAGTTCCATATAGTGTATGCTATTTCGCTATTCTGAAATCAGAAAAAAATAAATTCTCATATGCTCGCTACAGGCACGAAAATTTCGCTAATATACGATTTTGTGCGGCAGCACATAACTGATCGAAAACTGAAGTTTTTATTATTTCATGAAAAAGTTTCTTTTAATTTTACACCACATAGGGATAAATACAACAAATCAGATTTACAATGGTGAGTCTTAAAATGCGATTCAGTAAGAATTTTTTTTTTTAAAAACAAATGTTCTTTTTTTTACATAGACCTTTTACAAATATAACAAATCTTATGTAGAATGGAAGTTGGACGAATATTCCACACCTGCATAGTGTTAGGGAAACCACCTGTACCAGAAATTCCCATTCCTTTCCCTATTCGGAACGTGACCGTCACAAATCCAGGACCTTCTGTATACAGTACGTATACACCAAATATCAGTCGACTCACATACAGCCTATATTTACGAAAAATGTTAAAACTCCCAACTCAATAGTCTTTTCGATGGCTGCGTGCAACAATTCGTGCTCGCCTAGAGCTAGCTTTCGGATCACTTTACAGGACAATATAAATCCCTAAAAGCTCTCTTTTAAAGATTAATTCGTATCCATCCACCCACATACTCACAAACACCGCACTTCTCAAGAAACCGTACCCGTATCTTCCAGCTATCTATCCGAAGAATATGTATGAAGCTCAAAACTGATGAAACTAAAGAAGGAAAACGACGACGACGACGCGAAGGAGACGACAACGCACATCTTTATCCTCAGCCTCCATCAATTCGAAGAGACAGGGCGACGAAGAAAAGGATGGTCGATGGGATAAAGGAGGCAACGAAGACGAGAAGAGGAGGAAGAAGTAGAAGAGCGAGAGAGAACGAAAAGAGCTTTTCGCGCTGATTGTCGCCACCTCCCTTTTCGGTCGCCTGACAAACGTGATCGAACGCGGGCTAAGCGGCTTATGAGTGTCGGGAACCCTAACGCTCGAGACTTGAGGTCCTTTTACCACTACCCCCTTTCCTTTTGGGGGGAGGAGAGAGAGCTACAAAAATCATTGCAAAAACTCCTTCACTCTCCTATCAACCACTTCACTTCTCTCTTGTCTATGTTACTAAACAAATATATATTTATTTTTTCTCTCATTTATTCAGTCCTAAAAAGGAACCAAAACATGCAAATACAGTAAAATCCGATTATTATAATCACGGATAATGCTATCAATCGGCTATTATTATTATCATAATAAAATAAAATAAATAAAATAATCAGTCGGTCCTGAAACACTGTTTGATGTTATTTATCCATGTTATTAGCCGGTTAATATTATCAAAAATAACTAGTCCCAAAATGATCATAATAACCGGATTCCACTACATCACACCACCTGTATAATTGACTTGCAATTCATTAGTCTTTGTGTATTTAGTTTGCGGAATGAAAACAAATTTTTAACTACAACTACAAAGCATCCTTAAACTATCTATTATCCCGGATTTTTAATCTAAAGGTGTTTATTATATTGTCGATCAATGTTTATTTGCACATCTTAGTAAATAAAACCCAAAAGTGATTTTGTTTTCGATTGCTGATTGGTTGATGAATTTAAAAGTTTAAACAATAAAGGCAACAATGAATCATTTAATGAATGTTATTTTTGAATTAACATGAAATTCTCGCGCTATCTATGAATTGTTGTGTCAGGTGGTTTACATTTAACTTTTAAATAGCATTCGTTGATTTTTCAACGGGTTTCAAGCTAGTAATAGCAATAAAGTATAGAATTAGGAATAATTTATACAAGTAAACATGTAAAGAATATGCGTTTTTAATGCAAACTAACATGTCTATATATATTTTTTTTTCTGAGAAATCTAAAAGGATAAAATATATAGTTTATTTTTCTAAGTTTTTATTTTTATTCTACCATTTATTTTTCGAGTCTTCACCGGCTGCTTTTTTATTTAAAAAAAAAACACAAAACGATTTAAGGTTTCTCTGATTTATTCCTTGTCCCGAAAGGAACTCGCTTCTCCATAAATTAACACGTTATGTTTAATGTTGCGAAGCATCGTATCGACTGCGACTCATACAAGAGGGGCACTTAACCAAAAAAAGAAAAGAAGAGTGAACCAATTTTAAACACTATGAGATGGGTGAGAAAAAAGCACCCCCCCCCAAAAAAAAAAGAGAATCTTTAAAGAAAAGAAAAATAGAAATTTTCAAAATAATGTGGGTTTAAAATTACGACCGAGTGTGTTGGTAGGCTAATACATCATTGTATTCTGTTGTAAATAGTCTTTTGTCTGATAGTTTATTATTCTAGTTTGTGTGGGTTTTTTTTTCTTCAAATTTTTTTTTTACCCCCTCCTTTTTTTTTATTTATTAAACGTATTTTGTGCGGTGGGGGTGATTTATAATTCTGTTTTGTTTCTAATATCGAGACCTTGTGTACGATTTCATAAATAACCGTTTAAATGTCTTTATGGTACAGTAAATTCTCCGTTGTACGAGTTTACTGTTCCATAACACATTTAAATCTTGAAGTAAAAAGATATTCCGGTTATTTGAATATGCATGTTGCGATGGGAGAATTAGCACAGAAATCAAATACAGGTTATGTAATATTAAAAATTTAACGGAAGTGTCATGCTAGTACATAAATTGAAATATAAAGAAAAAATGCAGATGTCGATTTCAATGCCCTTTTCTACCGAATGGACGTCCTGCTCCTGTCAAATTGTCACTTATACGAACGAAAACTTTGTGAATCTATACGAACCTTCCACGACAATGGAATTGGAGATGTAATAATACGATTACAATTTCAATGTTGAAATGTCGATGCCGGTTTCACGAGAATTTTCTGATACTTAAGTAGTGACGTCAAACCGACCGCTCACTTTGTCAAGTTAAGACTTATTCTGTCCCAAAATATGGTCAACATTGGCTGTTTTTATACACTTTAGCTTTACTTGTTGAGTGAGTTTGTAATTTTGTGAGGTTGAGAGTTTGTGAGTGAGCTGGGAATTTAAATATTGGAAACTATACTGCCATCTTCAGACGTTTATGATAATATATTGTATAGTAGTCCAATGGCCCCAAAATCGCATAAAGTGAGAATCGCATAAATCAAAAGCAAGTTTTGTATCAAGTTGTAACACCCGATTATTATACTGTATTTAGGATGTAAGGAATCACCCTATTTGAATTGTTGTATTTTTATTTCGTACTTTACATTCCGTTTATGGGATGTCGTATTACGGATGTTATTTGTTTTTGTTGTTGTGTAATTACACTCCTTGTTTTCCCATGTTGATGCGCTTTTGGTGTTATTTGATCTTTTGTTAATTGTTTAATTAAAAAAAATTAAAAATTAAGTAAATGTAACAAAAATCGTACAAATTGAATCTAAAATTGCAGAACTAAAAAACAAAAATGAAACTCGCATAAATCAAATATCAAATAACTCAAAGAACGCATAATTCGCATGTAGTGTGTCTACTATCTGAAGCATAATTTTCTGAAGCCATTCATAGGTTCATTATTGCAGTCACAA
Organism: Cryptops parisi; assembly: GCA_034695005.1. NCBI lineage: Eukaryota > Metazoa > Arthropoda > Chilopoda > Scolopendromorpha > Cryptopidae > Cryptops > Cryptops parisi. The sequence goes on along the minus strand of JAQIWH010004126.1, from coordinate 2,991 downwards.
CTGGTGTCATTTTGAATGACACGCATTTTGACATGACATGACACTGTCTCGAAAAAAACAAAACAAATTGTAAATTGCAAAAAAACCAAAGACGACCACGTTCAGATTACTATAAGCCAATAAAAGCTTATTATATTTTACAAGTGTCCATAATCGGAAAGCTTCACATAAAATGTATACCATATTTTGAGGACAATGGAAGTATTTTCTACTTTTACATGGATTTCTCATTTAAACAGTTATTAAATCAAAACTTTTATTGTTTTCATTGTGAATAGGGTATTGAATCACTTTTTTTTTCTTCTTCTCTTTATGCATTTGTTTTCTTTGTCACGCGGTTTAGAATTATTTTTGTTTTTTTAAAAAAACGGGCGATTTTTTGGGTGAAAAGAGCTTTGGTAAGTGAAACACCATTCACTTCGTCGTCGTTTGGATTGCAAAGTCGTGGAAGTTGCGTCGGCATAAACAATGGAGCTTGTTTATGAATCACCAACTTCACAATTCGGAGTTTTGGGGTGTTTTGTGTCGTTACTTTTATTCCGTGTTGATATTTCCCTTCTTTCACGAAATAACAGTAGGACGAAGAAGAAGTTAAAGGGGGGAGGGGGTAAAAAGGGGGGGGGGTCTAGAAAGCAAAACGAAAGATGAGTTGTTGTTTTTTTTTGTCTTTGTTTAGAGTTGGAGGAAAAAGCTGATGGAGTAGCTGAAAAGAAGCTTAAAGCGTTTTCCTTGCCCAAGAAATTAGAGGCGAAATTTACAAAGCAGTAGTTAAGCCGTTGACATTTACGATGTCATTTCTTATGCGCAAATTGAATAGAGAAAAATTTTCAAGAGTGGGTGGAGAATGGAAAAGCGAGAGAGAGAGGGATGTGTGTAGCATTATGTATGTATATATGTACATGTGTGGCGCGTGGTGTGGTAGTGTACCGCGTCTTGCTCTTTCAAAATCGATAAACTGCACGTGCTGCTGTCGTCCATTTCTTGCACTTGTTTTCCAATTTTTTTTTCTTCTTCTTCTTCTTCTTCTCTTCTTCCTCTTTTCTTTCATTTCTTGGCCCGCCTCTTATTTTCCATCTTTTTTTTTAAAACTTATTCATTTTTGTTTTTAAAAATATTTTTACTTTTGGTAAATGACGTTGCCATTGGTTTAAAATTAACGTCAGATGATGCTTACGAGCAGACCAGCAACTTCTGCGAACAATGATGTCTGATTTTATCACTTGGCGCACTGTGTCGTTCGTTGGTTTTGGACAAGTCGATTGTTAGCGAAGGGAGATTGCTTTGAATATTCATGTTGAGAGATATACATTTTTTATTTAGTGTATGAAAGAGGGGGGATAGGGCGGCGGCGGCGAAGAAGAATTATGGCGTGTGCGCGAGATAGGATGTTGCGAGATAAAAATAAAACCACAGTTTATGTAACTGCTCATTTTCGCCTCAAAAATGAGTTGAATAACGAGGAAGTTGTGTATCGGGGAGTAGGCTACAGCGTGGGCTTGTTATTTTGCTAATCTGTCGCTAGGTTGGCGAAAGCGTTACAACTACGACACAATTGAGAGTGCTTACGCTGTTGGTGATCATTAAATTAGAGTCAAGTTAAATTTGGTTTATTTTTACGATAGGAGTTCGGTCGTTTTATGTCTTGTATCTATTTAGCGTGGATTGATGTTGAGTGTTTTTAAAATGTACACTTATATTTACGAAATTTTGCGTGATACTTTTCAATTCGTTTTTAAGCCATTTTCTACTCGCGTTCAATTTGCTTAAGATCGCTTTCGATTCACGTTCGAGTCACTTTCCATTTGCGTTCTAATTGCACTCGTCCTGCTTTAGATCGAGTTTCATGCGGTTTAAGAACTATTTCATTGTTTCTAGTGCAGTGTTGATATCAGTCGTTGAAAGCATATTAATTATTGATGTCCAACCTCTGGCGTGAGTAGCCCGGGTTCGGTTTCCGCAAATGCCGTATGGATTCAGTTTGGGGTCTGACACCACGGGGGCAGGTTTTCTCTGGGTTCTCACTTTTTTTTCCTGCATCGTAAAACAATACTCACTCTTCATCATTCTCACTTCATCATTATTCCAGTATTTTCTGAATTAATAAAGTGCGACGGACAAATGACACAGCCGTATGGCTAGTCGGTTTCATCGTTAAAATCCTACCAGCCTATTATAATGCAAAATTACAAGAATAACCATGTCATGATATAACTAAGTTTTGTTTTAGTTGTACAAAAAGTAAAACGTCAAGGTCAGGGTTGTGGAAGTTGGTATGTGAACACTTCGACATAACAATGTTTGCCAACTATATATAAGCGTTTTTAATAAACAGTTACAGCCCAACGACGTATAGCAATTAAGCTAATCGTTCCCAACGACCCAAAGAGGGAGGGGGGTTGTTGTTTTGTACCGATGAGAGAAATTCCAAAATGGGGGAACGGTTGGGGCGTTCGCTTACTCGAGAAAAAGCGAGATGATAATAAAAGGCAAGATGGAGCCTGCGTTCTCTCGCCGTTACCACGACAACGGGTCGAGGGAAAGACGAAACGTCGATGGAAACGAAATTTGCGAAGTTAAATAAAAAGTAATGCGCCGAGAGAAGGCGCTAGTGAGAAAGGGGAAAAAATAACATAGATCGGAAATAAGAAGAAAAAAACGAGGAACAGAAGTAGACTATAGCTAGTAGTAAGGGTAGCTCACCAACAAGATTTAAGGTGCGAGAAACCTTAAGAGGGAGAGGAGTACTCCGAAAGAATAAGAGAAAAGTTGGGTTCTCTGTGCGTGTTTGTGTGTATATACATTGTGAGACAAAAGTACGGTTCTGCGAAAATAAAATAAAAACTATTGCAATGACAATTTTGTGTTTTGGATATAATAACACCCCACATAGGGCTATTTACAATGGTGGTATTTGCATTGACCTCGCATTGTTACAAACCGGAAATCGCATTGTTACATTGGAAACTATGAGTCGTAGCTACCAAGTCATAT